>CM035172.1:109434042-109678665 GCA_020205615.1 Panax quinquefolius
TTAATTTATCACATTTGATGCTTATAAAGAAAATTGAACAATATTGTTTTGTTGTGGTCACCACAAGGATGATATTTTTCTTTTTGAATATATAGAGTGCTAGGTCGGACTTAACTTGGATAATTTTGATTCGGATGTGCCACCACTTGATCAAAATAATCTAAGAGGCAAAAGAAAAGGAGTTGATAGTTGATGTAATTGACAAAAGTTGTCTACCTATTTATTTATATATAGTTTGTTGTGTCACCACAAGGCTATATACATTTGAAATGGGATCCTTATTCTCACTAGCAAATCTTTAATTAGATTTTGTCAAACTATATAAGTGAGGGTAATATAGTTTGAAGAAAATAGTGGGAGATACCAATTTAAAACAAGACCTAATTTATTTTGGTAATTAATAAAAGAATGTATGTTAAAATGTTGTTAATTACAAATTCATTTACGTAATTTTACAATGTCTAAAATTACTATCACTCTGCGAAGCATATTAGATGCTAAATTAACTGCAATCAATTAAACGATTGGTTAAGCAATTTGAGAATAGTTCTCATAGTCGAAAAGCTATCTTATGTCCTTAATACGCCTATCCTCGCAATGGTTGCGCATAATGCCTCTGAGGAAGACATTGCTACTTTTAGAAAGTGGCAAGATGATGCACAATTGGTTTAATGCATCATGCTCGCATCTATGAGTAACGAGCTTCAAAGATCAACATGAAACTATGGATGCTCCTACTATATTCCCGCACATCAAGTAGTTGATGGTGAGGAAAGTAGGGCCGATAGATATCGAGATTCTAAGGAGCTCTTCCGATCTAGAATGGCCAATGGCACTATAGTACGCATAAAAAGTTCTTAACATAATCAATTTGATTGATCAATTAGACAATTGGTTTTGTCATGGATGGAGAGTTGAGCCAAGATTTGATCTTGCACTCACTCCGGACTCCTTTCACAATTGTTGTGAATTTTCATATAAACAAGCTAGATATTAGCTTCGTTGATTTGCTTAACATGTTGAAAAATGATGAGAGTCACTTTCCAACCAAGAAAGACCATGTCTTCACCGATAGGGGCCAAAGGATCTTCCGAAAGAAGAACGATTCAAAGAAGGTAAATAGAAAGGCAAAAACAAAGGATAATAAGAACAAAAGCGACACGGATAGCAAAGGAGCTTGCTTCCACCGCAATAAGCTTCGACATCGAAAGAAACTGCAAGAAGAAGCATCTTGCAGAGGCTAACCAAAGAAACTTAGTGAAGTTTCTTCCATAATACGCTTTTTGTTCATGATTGAAATAAATTTTTCTTTAAGTCAAGGTTCTACTTGGGTATTGGATACCGACTTTGGTTATCATAAATATAGATTTATGAAGGACCAAGTAGAAGTAGAAAGTTAAACAAGGTAAGTAATCCTATGTAAGAGAAATGTAGCAAAGGTTGCCACATTAGCCATAAAACTTATAGTTTAGCAATGCCTACGGAAAATCTATTAAGTCAATAAGTTGTTATTGTATTCTAGTTCTTGTTAGAAATATTATTTCTATTTTATTGTTGGACAATAAAATTTTTGGTATTATAATTAAGAACAATTGTTGTTCTATTTATAATAATAATGTTTTGTATAGAATGGAATATTACTTAATGGATTTTGTATACTTGAATTACGTGAAAAATATATTTTGCAAATTGAACAAACTAGTATAAGAAAAGGAGATGATCATTCAAAGAATTGAATGTGTGTATTTGCTGAAATACAAGTGTGAATTATTTGAAAGGTTCAAAGAATTCAAAAATGAAACAAATTGGCAAAGTATTAGGATTCTTTGATCGGATCAAGGAAAGAATACTTGTGCAATAAGTTTCTAGATCATCTCAAATGGTTTTCTCATAATGGACACCTCTCGATACATAATAATTGATTGATGTATCTGAATGAAAAATCGTACTTTGTTGGACATGGTGCGGTCCATAATGATTTTACCGACATTCCAGTATCCTTCTGGGATAATGTCCTAGAAATGGTCAGACATCTACGAAAATGGTAACCTCAAAATCCATTTCAAGACTCCATAAAAGTTATGGACATGGAGGATTCCTAATCTTAAGTATGTTAAGATAAGGGGTTGTCCAACTTATGTGAAAAGGTTTCAAAAGATAAGCTTGGGACAAGATTTGACAAGTACAATTTGTGGGCCATCCTCAAGTAAGTTTAGGGTAAATGTTCTATAATCCTACTTAGCAAAACGTGTTTGTTATAAACACGCCTCCTTCTAAGATAAAGGTGTTTATTATCAAGGGGCTAGTGGGAGGATAATAGATCTTGAAGAGTTCAAGAACCACAAAACACTATAAGTCAAATAAGAGGAACCTATAGATAGACCTATTGTACCACAACCGAATCGTAAATCGAATAAGTACCAAGATACCTAGGAGGTATGGATTCATCATAGGTGATGATGATGAGGTACACATCATGAAGATGATGATCCAAATACATACGATGAGGTAAGTGTTGTAGACACTCGGAGAAATGGATTGAAGCAAGTTTCTCAAATATGGAACATTCGTTTTGATGAGGCAATCAAAAGAGTTTGATTTTATCAAAAATAAGAATGAACATAGTGTGTACAAAAGGGTCAGTGGGAGTATCGTGACATTCCTAGTACTATATGTTGATATACTACGGATAAGGAATGACATACCAATGCTACAATCAGTAAAGATAAAGTTGTCTAAACATTCATCCATGAATGATTTGGAAGAGTATCTTAATTGGGGATATAAATCTATATAGATAGATTTAAGAGGATGCTCGACTTAACCCAAGGAATGTATATTCATTTGATGCTAAAGTCATTTAGCATGACAAACTCCAAGAGTTGTCTCATGTTGATGGGCTATGGAGTGTATCTCTCTTAATAGTCCCCACAAACTATTAAAAGAAGAGAGATCGCATGAGTGACAATCATGTACGCAATGAAATATACGAGACCTGATGTTGATCAGTCATATCCTGGAGAAGTTCACTATGAGTCAGTGAAAAACATCTTAAAGTGCTTAACCGGCACTAAGGATGTGATCATATTCATGGTGGGTCTTAATTAAAACTAGAGGGCTTAATGGACTCAAGTTTTTCGACATGCACTAAGACGACGTAAAAATCCACTTTAAGGTAAAGGGTTACCTTGAATAAAGGGTACAGTGAATTGGAAAGGTTCCAAATAGCAAAAGGTTACTGGTTTAGTGATAAAGACAAAGTATATAGCTATAAATGAAGCTGCAAGTTGATTGTTTGGATTAAAAGTTCATTATAGAAATAGGAATAGTTCCTAAGTCTCATCTTGGATCTAAACATGTGTTGTGGCACTTTCATTTGATTATTAGAATCATTGAAAGATGGGAAATCACTATAGAGATAGTGGACTCTCATGAACAACATTACATATCCATTAACTAAAGCTTATCCAACAGCAGGATAATCGTCACTTAGAGAAGAAGAGTATGAGATACCATGACGATTGGCTTTAGTGCAAGTGGGAGATTGAAAGTAGTATGCACACAAGCCAATCATGTTTGATGATAAAGCATATACTTTGTAAAAATCTTATTCATTTATTAATAAAAGTATTAATTTATTAAAGGCTTTTAATTATCTACATGATGTCGTTGTTTTATAATATGTGATAAACCCATAGTTTTAAGCAATGCTTTTAGAATAATGATGATGATCATTCTAATGAGATCTAAATTCTTAGAAAGCTTAAAACTAAAATAGTTCCCAATCATTGGATTACTAAATTGGGGATTAGTGAATCCGGATAGATTGGTACATACGCTTTGCTTTCATTGGATGAGGATGATTGATCTCATGATCATTTGTGTGGAGACACTAAAGCAAGTATGTAGGTGCTTATTAGAGAATAAGTTCAATTGAACGTGGCTCGCTAAGGAATACCTAATGGAGTTTTACTTGCTTCGTCAATAGGAATTCTCAGTAGTGATAGTAGTACAAGTGATCCTTGGACTTGAGATCATCATAGTATCTTGTGTATGATGAGTTATACTTTAACTTATTCCTTAAGACCCTTAGGGTATATCAAAGGGTATGCTTGGGTATAATAAGTTGTACATGGAGATAATGTATGATCAATAAAGAATCTACCACTTATTAAAAAAGAAGAGAAATGTCCTATGTGATTCGATAAATGACAACCCAAGAGTCCTTGGCAAAGGCGTAATGAAATTAGAAAGGAGTTTCTAATTTGCATTATTTGAGTTGTGCATTTAAGAGTCGAAATACATATAATTAAATAAAATAAGACTTGACAAAGAATTCCATGTCTTATATTTAATTGGGACATCAGATGGTGGAAGGATTGAATTGTCAGTAACTATTTACTCAAAGGTTCTTTAATGATTAATGTTGAAATCTATATTATCTGGAAAAGTCGTTGATCGCTAGGGAGGCTTATCCCATTACAGAATAAATATTATTTATTTAAATAAATTAATTATTTAATTTATTTATTTAAATAAGATTAGAATTGTTCTAATTGATTTATTCACAACCAGCTTAATATGGAGAACCTAAAGGGTCACACCATAAAAGGAAGAATAATTATTTAAGATGTTAATGGCATAATCGTAATAATATAGTTATGTATATTTAATTTAATCTATGGTGATAGAATAAATTAAATAGCTTAATATTTATTATTTAATATTTTAGAAATATTAAATATAAATTAATAAGAGGAGTCTTATTAATATTATTACACTTATTATTATTTTAATTTCTAAAAGAGTTTAGGAATTAATTTAATATAAGTACTCTCATTTATTCCTAATTGGATTAGGAAGGAAAATTAGTTAAAGGAGTTTAATTAATTATCCCTAATAAGATTAGGGAGCTTAATTAATTAAAAGAATTTAATTAATTAAATAAATCCCAATTCCATAATTGTTAAGGTGGGTTGCCCACATCTATAAATAATAAGAGTCTTATTATGGGTGATGTGGTTGTTGACTTTTACAACATACGTAATAATTCCAATAGTTGGGAGAGTACGCCTTTTCTATAGAGATAGAAAAACTAGGGTTTAGCCAACCACCCATCTTCTTGAATTCTTCTTCTTCCTTGGTGGATCACCTCTAGAGGCCAAACACTTGGGTGGCTAACGTTGATCAAAGGAAGGAACCAAACCCGATGGATTCAAGTTGAAAGCGAAAAGGATTTGGAGGTGAACTTGTACCTGAGGAAGCTCGGATCTTCAAGGGTATGATTCTTATTCATATCTTTTCGTTTAATTAATAATTGTGTATAAAGGGTGATCCGGGTATATGGTTTGTAAATTTTTTTAAACTCTGATTTTACACATTTCCGCTAATTTATGCAATTTGATTGCGTTCAAGAATATTACAAACCCAACAATACTTTCAAAAAAACATAACTACCAACATCGAATTCCAGATTTTGTTTGGTCTTGATCGAATATTTCTTCCGCTCATCTTGTGCAAATTTATCAATCTTGCTCGAATCACCTTGATGATTTCGACGGTTTGTTGCACCAACTCTGGACCCAATAGCTGATGTCCTCCTACCTCATCCTAGCATAATGGAGTTCTGCATTTTCTGCCCTATAACGCTTCATAAGGCGGCATGCCAATACTCGCGTGATAACTATTATTATATGAAAATTCAACCAACGGTAAATGATCATCCCAATTTCCCTTGAAATCCATAATACATGCTCTGAGCATATCTTCTAGTGTTTAAATGGTTCTCTTGCTTTGTCCGTCGGTTTGAGGATGATATGTTGTGCTCATTCTTAGATGTGTTCCCAAACATTCTTGTAGTCTTTTCCAGAAATTAGATGTGAAAAATGGATCTCTGTCCGACACAATGGACATAGGTACACCGTGTCTTGATACAATTTCCTTCACGTACAGTTTTGCTAACCGATCTAGGGTAAATCGAATCTTGATCGGCAAAAAGTGTGCCGACTTCGTCAATCGATCAACAATCACCCAAACCGCGCCATACCCTTGCTGAGTCGTTGGAAGACCTACCACAAAATCCATTGTGATATGCTCCCATTTCTATTCTGGTATCTCTAACGGTTGTAGTAATCTTCTTGGTCTTTGATGTTCGGCTTTAACTTTCTGACACGTTAATCATTTCGCCACACACTCAGCCACATCCCTCTTCATATTCGGCCACCAAAAATGATGTCTAAGATCTTGGTACATTTTCGTACTCCTAGGGTGAATCGAATATCTTGAGTTGTGAGCTTCACTCAGAATTTCTTCTTTAATTTCTGGTACATGCGGTACCCAAATTCTCCCTTCGAACCGAAGTAACCCTTCCGAATCGATTTTGAATTTGTTTTCCTCACCTTCAGCTATTTTCTGTTTTATCTTGTCGCAGTCTTCATCCTGAAGTTGTGCATTCTTCACTTTATCTACCAATGTTGAATTATTTCCTATCTGGAACAACTTTTCATCGGATTTTGTCGGATATTTAATTTCCAACTCCATTTTAGCCATTTCAGACACCAACTTATCCTGAGCAGTCAACAACATTAACTTCTCTCGTCCTTTCCTACTTAAGGCATCAGCAACAACATTCGCCTTTCCAGGATGATAGAAAATCTCGCAATCATAATCTTTGATTAGTTCCAACCATCTTCTTTGTCGCATGTTTAAGTCTTTTTGTGTAAAGATATACTTCAGACTTTTATGGTCAGTATATATCTCACATCTCTCTCCATAAAGATAATGTCTCCAAATCTTCAGGGCAAACACCACTGCCGCCAACTCTAAGTCATGAGTTGGATACCCCTTCTCATAATCTTTTAATTGACGTGATGCATACGTAATAACTCTGCCGTTCTGCATAAGCACACAACCTAGTCCTTTATGCGATGCGTCACTATACACCACAAAATTCTCTGTATCATCAGGCAATTACAACACAGGTGCTGAGCTCAATCTCTTCTTCAACTCATGAAAACTTTCCTCACACTTCTCCGTCCAAACAAACTTACCCGCCTTCCTGGTTAAATTTATCAACGGGGTCGCGATCTTGGAAAAATCTTGAATAAAACGCCTATAGTAACCTGCCAATCCTATGAAACTCCTTATCTCTGACGGTGTCTTGGTGACTCTAGTTTACTACAGCTTAAACTTTTGATGGATCTATCGAAATTCCGTCTTTATCAATAACATGCCCGAGAAACTGTACACGTTCCATCCAAAACTCGCATTTTGAAAATTTTGCGTACAACTTCTCTTTTCTTAATGTCTCCAACGTTAATCTTAAGTGTTCTACATGTTCTTCCTTGGTCTTAGAATACACCAAGGTATCATCAATAAACACTACCACAAATTTATCTAAGAATGGTTTAAACACCTTGTTCATCAAATCCATGAACGTTGCAGATGCATTGGTTAAACCAAATGACATAACCAGAAACTCGTAATGACCATACCGAGTTCTAAATGTTGTCTTTGGTACGTCTTCTGGCCTCACCTTCAACTGATGATAACCACTCCTTAAGTCTATCTTTGAAAAATATCTCGCCCCCTTCAGTTGATCAAACAGGTCATCGATTCTTGGTAACGGATACTTATTTTTAATCGTAACCTTATTCAATTCTCGATAGTCAATGCAGAGCCGCATCGATCCATCCTTCTTCTTAACAAATAACACGGGGCGCTCCCCATGGCGATACGCTCGGCTGGATATACTTCTTGTCGAGCAATTCTTGCAGTTGCACCATCAACTCTTTCATCTCTACCGGAGCCATTCTGAATGGTACCTTAGATATCGGGCCTATTCTTGGTACTAAATTAATCACGAACTCAATTTATCGATATGGCGGAACACCCGACAAATCGTTTGGAAATACGTCTGCAAAATCTCTTATGATTGGTATCTCTTCTAACTTCGCACTTTTCTTTTGTGTATCAACTATGTAGGCTAAGTATCCTACACATCCTTGTCCTAACAACTTCTTGGCTTGCATCATCGTCAAACAACTTGCTTGTCGAGGCGATTTGCTGCCATAGAACACAACCTTTGACGGAGTCATAAGGTTAACACATTTTCTTTGGCAACCAATCACTGCTCCGTGATTGAATAACCAATCCATTCCCAGTATAACATCAAACTCCCCCAGTCTAATTGGTATCAAGTCTACCCTCATCTCTTGACCCTTTATAACCACTTTTCAATTCTTATGTACAAATCTAACAGGAATCACTTCCTTATTCGCAATCTCTATACTTAAGGGATAATCTAATTCTTCCTGAGGCAAATCTATGTTTTGAGCAAATTCATTAGATATAAATGAACAAGTAGCACCCCAATCAAACAGCACATAATCATTAATACCATTAATTGGAATGATACCTGACACCACATCCTTAGATTGAATAAAGATCCTCGTATGCGGTTATATTGAAAGTTCTAGCGAGAGAATCGGGCTGACTGAAATGGGTCCAAGATAGTCAATGCACCACCACCATTGTTGTTTCCTTTTCCTCCACTTTAACTCCCCGCTGGCTTTTTAGGACAATCATGAGCCATGTGATCCTTCGAACCGCAGGTAAAACATGCTCCTTTCTTCTGGATCAAATAGTTTTGGTGCAATGTGTCCCTCCCCGACCACGCTTAAACACACTCAATTTCCTTCAAACATACCCCAGTATGATTCTTTCCACACGTCGCACAAGCTTCAAACTTTTTCTTCTGCTGACTTCCCTGCTGTCCTCCCGTAGTAGAATTCTCGTTCCATTTCCTCTTCTGATGGTTACTTCCAACATCTCTTCCACCAGCCTTATTCTCGTTATCATTCTTCCTCTTCTTCTGATCTTGGTTATACTTGGTCATGGCATCGATTCCACCTTTCGCGATAATTGCCTTCTCCAGTACAGCCGCAAATGTATTTAACTGGAACATTGAAACCTTGCTATACAGCCAGGGTTTCAATCCTTGTTCGAACCTTCTCGCCTTACGCTCATCCGTATTGACTTGATAAGTGGCAAACCTTGCCAACTCATTAAAATTCGCATCATATTCTGGCACTGTCATAGTTCCTTACTTAAGTTCAAGAAATTGTACCTCCGATTGGTTCCGAGAATTCACTGGAAAGTACATTTCAAAGAACATCTCCTTAAATCTATCCCACGCTACCACTCCTTGTCCTCCACGAACTTTATTTGCTTGCCACCAGTAGCTACCTTCGGACTTAAGCATAAACATCGCAAATGCAATCTTCTAATCTTCGCTAACTCTAGCAACATGAAAAACCTTCTCCATTTCCATGATCCAGGTTTGGGCTTCCACTAGATTCATAGACCCTTGAAACTCTAGAGGTCCAACCGCTTTGAATTCCTTGAAAGTCATAACTTGAGCTTGCGGTTG
Source organism: Panax quinquefolius (assembly GCA_020205615.1). Taxonomy (NCBI): domain Eukaryota; kingdom Viridiplantae; phylum Streptophyta; class Magnoliopsida; order Apiales; family Araliaceae; genus Panax; species Panax quinquefolius. The sequence continues at coordinate 109,443,473 of CM035172.1, forward strand.
ATTTGTAAGTGCTCCCGTCAACAAAGCTACCAACTGCTGAACTGGATTAACGTTGGTCTCATTGTTATTGTTAGTAGACCCCTCAGGAGGTACTTGCTGACGTGGTTGTCTTCTTCTAGGAAGCATTTTCTGTTAAAATATACGTTTATTAGTTCATTACTCAAATTCTTTGGTATTCAAGGTTTAACTTAAACATTCCAAGATTGAAGCTTTAACACATTATATTTCAAATAAACTCTAATATTTTATTCATTCATAATGTTTTAAACATACTAAAGATAGCATATCTGCTATAAACATCCACTTTCCTGAACTAAACCAGTTTCAGGATTACACACTCATACTATCCCTTTATTCATCTCAAAATAAAGGATTTAAAACTTTATTTAGTATCATAATTAACCACATATTATTATTATCACTCTTATTTTCTATCTATTTATATTAAGACGTCGTAAGGCTTCTCGACGTTCCTCTTCCATGATGCAATACGCAGTCCTACGATCCATCACGAACCACGGCGAGTCTTAAAATTGAGGTGGGTAATAATGGACTCGATCTTGGGCCCTATCAATTGCCGAATTAAAAGCATAATCCATCTCCTTCATCTTGGCTTTCTTCACTTGGACCTTAGCCTCAACACGGTCTGCACGTTGAGTCGCCTTCATACAAGCATCCTTTGCTCTTGCACGCTTAGCTGATTCCTCTTTGAAGTCATCGTTCATCTTCTCCATGTCAGTCTTCATTTTCTCATTTACTACCAACAGGTCTTCATGCTGACCCTTGGTATGAACTAGATCTCAATCCATGTTTCCAAGTTTTTAGTCAAGTTCCTGAATCTCTATTGTTGGGAGGATGCATATTATGATTTGATGTTTTAATGTATATGCTCATGATTATTTGTAAAGTCCTTCCAAGTAATATATGTACAAGGACTTAGTGATAGATCAAATTTGTTAGGTTGATCTAAGCTCTTAATGTATATCATTCTGTAATGGAATGTATAGATAGAAAGATCAAAGCTGTTAGGTTGATCTTAAGAAGTAATAGATAGGCTTCGAAGAAATTGTAGTGTATCATCTGATCAACATTGCAGAAGTCAAGGCAGAAAATGTAGAGCTTCGAATATCGTAGTGTGCCTGCCTTGAAGGGACTCTTCGGAAATCGTAGAGTGGTCCCAACGTTTGCCGAGCCATCTCAACGATCGTAGTGTGTTGAAGGAAACATGGAGTTTACAAGTCAACGATCGTAGTGTGCTCTCGGAAACATAGAGTAAAACCACGAGCAAGTGAAGATCGTAGTGTGCAGAGGTTTAAGAAGAATCGTCGTGCTCTCAGCTGATAGCATCAGACCAGGCACCAAGATGATAAGACACTACGATCTGAATCGTAGAGTATCATGATATGAATCGTAGAGCATCAACTGTCTTGTGTCAGAAAACGTCGAGCCTCATGATATGTGTGAAGACAGATTCCAACATATGAGGAATGGATTCTAGACGTTGCAGTACTCATCAGTCCCAAAGTAATATGAAATATCCTTAGTATGCAACAAAGAAGCGTATTGAAGAAGCTAAGGAAAGTACCATTGGTAAGGGGGCAAAACACCTTTTTCGTGTTAGGTGAGAAAGCGCTCTGCTGTGTGGTCGGTGGGCAAAATGCAATTTTAGAAGATGTGCAGAAATGTCTCCATCAAAGATCAGAAAAGTGAAATGCATTTAATGCCTCAACGGATGGATCCAACGGATAGTTTTCAAGATCACATATATACAAATCAGACAGATGAGAGAGAATCAAGCAAGCATTGAACAAACAATGTGAACAACTCTCAAGCTCAACTCTACGATATGAGAATTTGCAAAGCTTGCTCAGCTACTTAGTTCTTTCGAGAAAGTGCTTAAACAACAACTGAGTAGCAACCATCAAGAACTCAACATCTATCAATCAACAGAAGAAGAGTACCAAGTCTACTAGACTTGAAGAGTTCTAAGTTAACTGTAAGAAAGCCAAGTCTACTGGACTTGAAGAGTTCAAGAGTGAACTAAGAAGTTCTGAGGCAATTTGGTCTAGAAGGAATCAGTGATTCGGTTATAAAAGACATCCTTAGTGGATATCCTACTCGTTGAGTAGAAGAGTGGACTAGGAGCTTTAAGTGCTCTCAAACCACTTAAAACATTTGTGTCTTTTACATTCATAACTATAAGCGCTATATCTCGCCATAACCTGCTATAATCCTCCTCTCACTCTTATAACTCCACTGCTTGGTAAAGAAGATTAAAAAAAATATTAATTTTGCTAAGTTTTAATCATTATCAAAGAACCAGTTTAAAACGAAAAGATTTTTAAATATCTATTCAACCCCCCCTTCTAGATAACTATTGTGCCAACTAAGAACTAACGATTGGTATCAAAGCAGGTTCTATTATACAGCTTACAAGCTTTAGTAGATCCAATGGCACACGTACCAAGCGAATCTAGAACTGGAGGAGGCAGCAAGCCACCAATGTGCAACAAGGATAAATTTGAAAACTGGAAAGTAAAGATGCAAGTTTACATGAACTCAATAGATGAAGATCTATTTGAGACCGTTCAAAATGGGCCCTATATTCCAACAAAGCTTGCACCAACCACTGATGATCCAAACAGAATGCAAATCAACGTTAAAGAAGAATGGACAGACAACGAGAAGAGAGCTGTCCAACTTGACAAAAAGGACAAGAACATCCTGTTCCAATCCTTAGAAGACGATCTGTTTGAAAATGTCGTCAACAGCAAAATAGCTAAGGAGGTTTGGGAAGAATTGTTGATCATGCACAAAGGAACTGAAGAAGTCTGAGAAATCAAACAATCTCTTTTGACACAACAGTATGAGATGTTTTCTCATATTCAAGGAGAGAACGTGACTGCCACCTATGAGAGATTCAATGTTCTGCTTAACTCTCTACGAGCATATGGGAAGATCTATCCTAACAAAGATCTGATCATAAAGTTCATGAGAGCCCTACCGAGCAAGTGGGATGCAAAAACCACTGCTATAAGAGAGTTAAAGAATCTTCACGAGATTACAGTCCAACAACTATATGGAAATCTCCTAACATACGAACTGGAGCTGACTCAACGAGCTGAAACCCTATCAGAAGGAAGAAGGAAGGATAAGGGTGTTGCTCTCAAGGCAACTGAGAGTGCATCAAAGGTCAACACTGAGATTGACTCTGATTATGATGAAGAGGATGATGAAGACCTTGCTATGCTGGTAAAAAGACTGAGAAGATTCATGCGTCAAGGCAAAACCAGCAAGCCAAAGAAGGTCAAGAACTACTGAGACCGAGAGCAAATAAATGATCTATGCTACAACCTGCAAAAGCACTGCCACTTCATCATTGCCAACCCAACAAACCTCTAAGAGAAGAACTAAAGAAGAAACAACATGCAAAGAAGGAATACAAAAGAAACAAAAGGCCTCAGAAGAGAGACAAAGGCCTGGTAGCTGGAGGATCATGGAGTGATTCAGATAATGACTCCAATGTTGACTCCAGAGATGAAGAAGAACCACAAATGGCCAATCTGTGCCTAATGGCCAAACATGCAAAGGACAAACAAAACCTCAACATACATGATGTAAGTCTCGATGAGGTATATGACTTTAACTCACCTAATGTAGATATAAATGACTTAAGAACTGCACTGCATGGCATAACCACTGATCTACATCAATATATGAAGTGGTTCAGAGTTTTGTCTAAGGATCATTCACTTCTTCAAGAGGAGAAGAAGAAAGTACAAGGAGAGCTTGAAACAACCCTTCTAAGTATTAATCTTCTCTCCAAGCTTGAGGCTGAGAATGAGACCTTAAGACAGACAAACACACTCAATGCACAAAGAGAGTCTAATCTAACCTCTAAAATTGAGTATCTAGAAAAGACTATCTCTACATGGAACAAATCCTCATCATCCATGGACTGCCTGCTCTCTAGTTAGAGAAGCACATTCGACAAAACAGGCCTAGGCTTTGGGGAATCCATCTTAGAGCCTTGTGTGGAAAAGACAAAGATAACTAGCACTAGTAATGCCTCAAGTTTCAGTAGAAGCATTACCTTTGTGAAATCCTCACAGAAGGAAGAATAAGTTCAACCTTGTCCTACTGTCTCCATTCTTACTCATAGGAGTAAAGGATCTCATCTTTGATGCAGGGTTCATAAAGAGAAGAGTAACCTAACCTCTACTCACCAACCTCGAAGAATCATAGAGTCAAGCAAGACTAACTCTACGAATCAACCGGGAAGGTACAGTAGAGGTAAGGCACACTCATCACTATTTATGAAATCCAAGGACACGTGAAAAAATGAGAATCAGTTTAACAGAAGGATAATTAAAGAACCACACAAGTCCAAATGGAGGATGAATCATCATACACACACTGGCATGCATCATACTAGGTGTTTTATATGCAATAAATATGGTCACAAGGCTGCCAAGTGTTATTATAATTCCATGCATGTGAGACCCAAGATTAAACAAATTTGGGTCCCCAAAGGCACTAACAAAGAAGGACCCATGCAAATATGGGTACCAAAATGAAGGTTCAATATTTTGACAGGAAAAGAGCTCCACGATCACTACATGGTATCTGGACAGTGGATGCTCAAGGAACATGACCGGGAACAAAGCCCTCTTATCTAACTACATAGAAAAGGAGGGTCCCTCAGTCATCTTTGGAGACAACGGCTCGGGCAAGACAAGAGGATATGGCTCTGCTGGCAATGGTGCAGTATCTTTCAGCAAGGTAGCATATGTAGAAGGTCTGCAACACAACCTTCTAAGCATAAGTCAACCCTGCGACAAGGGTCATCAAGTGACATTCCTCAACAACCAATGTCAAGTCAGAGATTTGAAGACATATGCTATAAAGCTAACCGGGACAAGAGAAGGAAATGTCTACACAGTGGATCTTGGTCAACTAAGCTCAGATGAGACAATATGTTTTCTGGCAAAAGCATCTGAAGAAATGAGCTGGCTATGGCATAGACGGTTGTCTCACTTAAACTTCAAGAGCATGTCCAAACTGGCATCAAAAGATCTCGTAGCTGGCCTACCAAAGTTCAACTTCATAAAAGAAAGGCCATGCAATGCACAGCCGACTTGGAAAGCAAACCGAAAGCTCATTCAAAAGAAAAAACCGCCAACTCTATCGACAAGCCCTGCGGTTGCTTCACATGGATCTATTTGGGCCAATTCCAACAACTAGTCTTGGAGGAAAAAGATACTCTCTAGTTATAGTCGTACTACACCCAGATTCACATGGGTATTCTTCCTAACTTTGAAGGATGAAATGAGCTCTCAATTAATCAAGATGTTCGGGACCGGTGATGAGCGAAAAAGAGAGAAAATCAAGGCCATAAGGAGTGATCACGGCGAGAAATTTGACTTCTCGAAAATGGACCCGATTACGCACGAGACAATGGGATCGATCGTAACTTCTCGACTCCACGAACTCCTCAACAAAATGGAGTAGGTGAAAGAAAAACAGAACTTTGATAGAATTTGGAAGAACTCTACTTGCAACAACACATCTCGAATACTTACTTACGGGCGTAGGTCATCGACATTGCATGCTACATGCAGAATAGGTCATTGATACACTCTACGATCAAGAAGACGCCCTACGAACTGTAGAAAGGAAGAAAGCCAAGTGTCAGCTACTTTCATATTTTCGGCTGTGCATGCTACATTCTCAACAATGGGAAACAGTATCTGACAAAATTCCAGACCAAGTCAGACGAAGGGATCTTTCTTAGATATGCCATAGACAGCAAGGCTTACAGAGTGTTCAACAAGAAGACACTGAATGTTGAAGTCTCAATACACATCATCTTTGATGAAACTGACTTAGACAAAATAGTGCCTCAAGATACTACGACCGATATTGCACACACTACGAATGAAAGTCGTCGAGCTCAACACTACGATCATAGTGCCAGACAGTGAAATCGTAGAGCATGAGAATGTGATCGTAGAGAGATCTATGCAAGACAGTGAACCTCCACACCAAGAAGAAGAAATAGATCTTGAAGACTTAAGATAAGAAGGCATCAGGACAGATGTCCCAACCAATAACAGATGGGCCAGAGATCACACTCAGGATCTAATCATTGGAGATCCGAGTGCTAGAGTCAAAACAAGAGCTGTTACTCAGAATGAATGCTTTTATCTAAGCTTCCTATCACAAATAGAACCAAAGAAGATAGAGGATTCTATGGAAGACTCCATTTGGATAGAAGCCATGCAGGAAGAACTCAACCAATTTAAACGAAGCAAAGTATGGTGATTGGTACCAAGACCAAACAGTCATCCTGTGATAGGAACTAAATGGGTCTTTAGAAATAAAATGGATGAAGATGGGGTCATAACCAGAAACAAGGCAAGATTAGTGGCAAAGGGCTATTCTCAAGAAGAAGGTATCGACTACGATGAGACATTTGCACCTGTTGCCAGACTAGAAGCCATCAGAATCTTTCTTGCCTTTGCTGCCCATATAAAGTTCAAAGTCTTTCAGATGGATGTCAAGAGTGCATTTCTAAATGGAGAACTCCAAGAAAAAGTCTATGTAGAGCAACCTCCAGGTTTCATCAATCCATCTCTTTCCAATTATGTATATAGATTAGATAAAGCTTTATATGGTCTTAAACAAGCACCTAGAGCATGGTATGAAACACTAACTAACTTCTTAATTGAAAATGGGTTCACTAGAGGTAGAGTAGATATCACAATGTTTCTTAGAAAGCATAAAGATAAAGTCTTACTAGTTCAAATATATGTTGATGATATTATTTTTGGTTCTACTAACGAAAAGTTATGCAAGAGATTCTCTAAGCTAATGTAGAGCAAGTTTGAAATGAGCATGATGAGTGAGCTGAATTTCTTCCTTGGACTGCAAGTAAAGCAGACTGATGAAGGAATTTTCATAAACCAAGCTAAGTACATCAAAGACTTACTGAAAAAGTATGGCATGGAATCAGCCTCTCCCATGAAAACACCAATTGCTCCTGCAACCAATCTTGACAAGGATGAGAAAGGTAAAAGCATTGATATCACTCAATATAGAGGTATGATAGGTTCTCTTTTATACCTAACTGCCAGTAGACCAGACATAATGTTTACAACATGCATATGTGCTAGATTTTAGGCTAACCCTAAAGAGTCACATTTATCTGCTGTAAAGAGGATCTTCAGGTATCTCAAGGGTACACCTTACTTGAGGCTTTGGTACCCCAAGGAATCCTCATTTGAACTAACAGGATACACAGATGCTGATTTTGCAGGATGCAAAATAGATAGAAAGAGTACCAGTGGCACTTGTCAATTGCTAGGAAACAGACTTGTGTCCTGGTTTAGCAAAAAGCAAAACTCAGTGTCCACTTCAACTGCGGAAAATTTAATACATTGTTCTTTGGCAAAATTACGTGCTCAGATCTATGGATGAAAAATCAGCTAGCTGACTATGGGTTTGATTTCAAATCTATTCTCATTCACTGTGATAACACAAGTGCCATAGCAATAACTCATAATCCTGTTATGCATTCTAGGACTAAGCATATAGAAATAAGGTATCACTTCATTAGGGATCATGTGCAAAATGGAACTATATCTTTACAATACATCCCTACTGAAAATCAACTTGCTGATGTTTTTACAAAACCACTAGATGAATCCAGATTTAATAAGTTAATAAGTGAGCTAGGCATGCTAAATCTACAACCATGAGATATATGCTCTAGATTGTGTTAACCATGATGATCTGAAAGTTGAACTCAAAATCGTAGACATGATCAAGGAAAGTTCACGATCGTAGAGCTGAAAAGACAACTACCTCAATGATCGTAGAAAAGACTCAACCATCGTAGTGCAGACTCAACGATGACACAAGCCCCATCAATAAAGAAAAAAATGCATCCCGTGATGATAAGCTTCATAACAAAGCAATCTCTCTAAGAGGTGCCTCAGGACCAAACCTAATCCTTGAATCTCTTCAAGAGGTTGGCCCTTCTCGAGTTACCTTAAAAAGAATGCTTAGTCAAAAACTCATCACAAGGATCTAGACAAACTCGACGATCGTAGGGACGGACTCAGCGAGTCTTGATCGGACTTGAGACGACTCGAGAATGCAGGACGACTCGACGATCGTAACGGACTCGACGATCGTGGGGCGAGACTCAATGATCATAAGACTGCCTCAACGATCATAGTCCTCCTTAAGGACACCTCAGCTCTGAAGAAGCCAAGGGCAAATCAGTACATTCCTGAACTGTTAAAATCGTAGAGCCAAGTAAAATTCGACACCTGTCCCACTAAGCGAAAAAGAAGAGAGGGAAGTTACAAGTACAAATTAAAATCATATTTTTAAAATCTGAAGTTCAAAAGATTAACTCTCTCTCATCCTCTCTCTTTCTCAAAGAAAAATCCCTAACTCAGAAGAAAGCTCAGTCGAATCTCACTTCCAGTTAGAAAATCAATGGCGTCATCTAATGTTATCTCAGGCTACAGACTCTGCTTTGACGAGTTCAAGACAGCTCTACCAAAATTTCACAAGACCCTAGCGCTACTACAGAAGGCGGGTCTCGAAGAGGCTCTGGGCGAAGATACACTGATATATCCCAAACTGGTGAAAGAGTTCTACAAGAATGGTGTGTTTGAAAACAACACCATCACTACAAAAGTAAGGGGACTAGAAATCAGACTGAAGGCAGAAGACTTCAATCTTGCCTTAGGTCTCAAAAATGAAGGGCATCCATACTTAGATACCGTAGACTTCCAAGAGGGACTAAGAAAAATGCATCACAAGAAAAACCCCTCTGTGAAAGGGTACAAGAAGAAGGAGTTCCTCCAGAGGTACGAATTTTTAGCTGATATTATTGGGATATGTATATGCTGCAAGAGCTCAGGTCATGACTCGGTGAATGAAGCTCAACTTAAGCTCATGACTACCATGTATTATGGTATACAACTCAACTATGGAACTATATTGCTCGAATGGATTGGTAAGTGGATAGTAAACTCGAAGAAATCAAAAAGCCCTCAGAAGATGCTATATGGGCATTTCTTGAGTATCATTCTACAATCTGCACTGGGTGACAAAATTGGGGATGAAGAGGGAGAAGCCATCAACCCAAATCGAAGAATGACCCAGTAGTTGTTTGAAAACTGGAAGAGAAACTCTGCTGAGTATGTACGAATGATGACAGAATCCAGTGGAAGAACTAGGGATCTGAAGAACTCAGGCCTTCCAGGAAATATGTCTGTGGTCAGGGAGATCAAAGAAGAAGAAGAAATCAACAAAGAAGAACCTTCTGTCCTTACCAGAAAAAGCAAGGGCAAGAGGAAGCTAAGGGCTAGAGGTGGGTGGAAGAACCTCGAGGATCTACTACGATATACACAGAGAGTCCCTCGATATAGAGACTCTGAGGATGCTAAGGAGAAATCAACAGCAAGATGAAGCAGATGAGGATCAGGCTACCATATCCCAGATCCTGAAGAAAAACAAAGTTGGTCAAAAGTCCAAAAGGCCATCAGTCACCTCAATCGTAGAGTCTCTACTGTTTGTGGAGACCAGACCTAGCATGGCAGACAAGGAGGTAGCTGCTTCAAGTATAATGGCTGTTGAACAGAACAAAGCTGAGATTCAAGAGAGTCCTGAAGTTGTGACTAAACCCAGCAAAGTAAGGAGAAAGCTGGTCAAGAAGTACATTCTTGAAAATGAAAAGGTGCTAAAAAAGGAAGCAAAGAGCATGGCTGCTAAGAAGGAACTGTCCAGAGCAAGTCAAGATGACAGTGCTCCAGCTGAGGGGGAGATCCCTAAAATTCTCATGATAGAGAATACACCAGCTGAGGGGGAGATGGCTGAAGCTCAAGAAAATGCTCCACTTGAGGGGGAGCTTTTGATCTTACAAGAAGATGATCAAGTTGAGGGGGAGCCTCAAGATATCCCCATGGCAGAAGAAGATGTCCCTGCCGGAAATGAAAAGGAACCAGTAAAAGATCATCAAGAACCCATTGAGATAATGGAGTCCTCAACCGAAGAAAGAGAAGAGGAAGAAGATGATGATGATCTTCAGATCACTGATGTAGGCAGAGATGGGTATAGAAGCTACTTATACAATTAGATGTTCTCATACCTACCCATGATGCCATACCATCAAGCCCAAATAAACAACTCTTGGGATCACATGTTCTGGAGTTTCAAAGAATATCCGGCCATCTCAGTGCTGGCTCATGGATTCCCAGGGAGATTCCACTTTGCAAAGAAGTTGATTACCAACACCTCTTCCTCAAAGGATAAACTTGAGGTATTATCTATCCCTACTCACTTCAGAGTTAATCACTTGCCATCATCAACATTTAGTCAATTCCATGAATTCCCTCGATGGTTGGAAGTGATTCTCAATCCAGTAAATCAATTCCCGATTCTGAGAATCCCAAAATTACATGGCGAAGAACCAAATCTGACCAACCTTATTTTTCTTCCACAAACCACCATCTCTACTATCCATGACTCTAGCCCAGTCATAGAGTCCCAAATAGAAATCGTAGAGCCCCATATTCCAAACATAGAAACTCAGGCCCCTCTATCGGACATACCATCCTCCTCCTCAAATGACTATTTTAGTCTTGATCTTGCTCTCTACTCCATACAAGATCAGTCTCAGAAAGAATCCCCACCATCCAATAATCCTCAAACCAATGATTCTCTCCCAAATCTGCCCACAAAGGATGACTTGAAGGAAGCAACCAAGGACATGGTCAAGAATATAGAAGAAAGCCTGGAATCTCACTCCGGCCTCATTCATATCCGGCTGAATCAAATGATCACAGCTGCAAATAACTTTCCTGGTACTATGAATGCTGAGCTTACAAAGAAGCTGAGGGAAATTATCCAAGAAATTCTTAAGAGCATGAAGGATAGAGATGAGATTCACTTCCAGGTAGCCACCAAGCAAAGAGAGGATGTTCTTGAAATGCAGAAAAATCAAGAAGTTCAAAATAAACTTATGCTGGAGAACTCCATCAACTTGAAAGCCTCAGTCCAAGAATTCCAGAAATCCTATGTCAATCAGGAACGTCAGAATGACATTGTTCTCACTGCCCTCCGAAACAAAGAAGCTAGATCGGAAAAATAGATCAAGGAAAGTCGAGAGGACATTGCTCAGACACAAAGCCAACTGAATGAGCTTGTCCAAGGAGTCAATAGACGTTCTGGAGATATTCAAACCCTTGATGCTGACATAAAGGGGGAGAATAAAGGGAAAGGAGTTTAAGGAGCACAGGGAGATCAAGGCAGAGGTAGAGGGGGTCAAGGAGGTCAAGGAAACCAAGAAAGGGGAAAAGGACAATTTCATGTTCAAGAGTCAAAAAGCCCTCTTGTAAGATAATTCCACCATCAGACTCAACGATCTGATCAGCAGGGAATTTTAACGGCCATACCTTTAAGCCGTCAGGAGTCAACTCCTAGATCATAAGATGTGACCACCACGCGCATAAGAATGCCAACTGGAGATCCCGCATTCATGTAATAGGCATGAGGAAAATCGAGACTAAGTCCAAGTGAAATTTGGAAGAGTTAGCGAAACAAGGAAGCTTGCGAGGAAAAAGAAGAGCCGAGGAGTATGCCAACCCACCAAGAAAAAGGTCAAAGAAATAGAGATAAGTTGAAACTTTAAATTCTTATTGATGTAAAGCTAAAACTGTAATATTTCTTGAACATCAATAAATTCATGCTTATTCTCTAGAAATTTTAGCTGCTCACTGAAATACTAAGTCATGTTTAAATTTCCTGCAAATAAATCTAGACACTAATAAATCATGACAACAAATCTCCTTGGTTGTGTCAACATCAAATAGGGGGAGATTGTTGGGAGGATGCATATTATGATTTGATGTTTTAATGTATATGCTCATGATTATTTATAATGTCCTTCCAAGTAATATATGTACAAGGACTTAGTGATAGATCAAATTTGTTAGGTTGATCTAAGCTCTTAAAGTATATCATTCTGTAATGGAATGTATAGATAGAAAGATCAAAGCTGTTAGGTTGATCTTGAGATGTAATAGATAGGCTTTGAAAAAATCGTAGTGTATCATCTGATCAACATTGCAGAAGTCAAGACAGAAAACGTAGAGCTTCGAATATCGTAGTGTACCTGCCTTAAAGGGACTCTTCGAAAATCGTAGAGTGGTCCCAACGTTTGCTGAGCCATCTCAACGATCGTAGTGTGCTAAAGGAAACATGGAGTTTACAAGTCAACAATCGTAGTGTGCTCTCGAAAACATAGAGTAACAACACGAGCAAGTGAAGATCGTAGTGTGCAAAGGTTTAAGAAGAATCGTCGTGCTCTCGGCTGATAGCATCAGACAAGGCACCAAGATGATAAGACACTACGATCTGAATCGTAGAGTATCATGATATGAATCGTAGAGCGCCAACTGTCATGTGTCAGAAAATGTCGAGCCTCGTGATATGTGTGAAGACAGATTCCAACATATGAGGAATGGATTCTAGACGTTGCAGTACTCATCAGTCCCAAAGTAATATGAAATATCCTTAGTATGCAATAAAGAAGTGTATTGAAGAAGCAAAGCAAAGTACCATTGGTAAGGGGGTAAAACACCTTTTCAGGTGTTAGGTGAGAAAAGCGATCTGCGTGGTGGGCGAGAATGCGGTTTGAGAAGATGTGCGAAAATGTCTCCATCAAAGATCAGAAAAGTCAAATGCATTTAATGCCTCAATGGATGGATCCAACAGATAGTTTTCAAGATCACATATATGCAAATCAGACAGATGAGAGAGAATCAAGCAAGCATTAAACAAACAACGTGAACAACTCTCAAGCTCAACTCTACGATCTGAGAATTTGTAAAGTTTTCTTAGCTACTCAGTTCTTTCGAACAAGTGCTTAAACAACAACTGAGTAGCAACCATCAAGAACTCAACATCTATCAATCAACTGAAGAAGAGTACCAAGTCTGCTGGACTTGAAGAGTTCTAAGTGAACTGTAAGAAAGCCAAGTCTACTGGACTTGAAGAGTTCAAGAATGAACTAAGAAATTCCTAGACTGCTGGTCTAGAAGGAATCTGTGTGATTCAGAAGTTGTAAAAGACATCCTTAGTGGATATCCTACTCGTTGAGTAGAAGAGTGGACTAGGAGCTTTAAGTGCTCTGAACCACTTAAAAACGACTGTGTCTTTTACATTCATAACTATAACTGCTATATCTGCCATAACTGCTATAACTGCCTCACTCTTATAACTCCACTGCTTGGTAAAGAAGATTAAAAAAAATATTAATTTTGCTAAGTTTTAATCATTATCAAAGAACCAGTTTAAAACGAAAAGATTTTTAAATATCTATTCAACCCCCCCCCCTCCTTCTAGATAACTATTGTGCCAACTAGGAACTAACATCTACCTCCTTTTATTCCAATATAACGTGATACATCTCTACCATCTCCTTCAGCTCCTCAACATTATCCTATAACTCTATATTACGGTCATACAGAGCATCATACTTCTCAGCCGATACGGAGTTTGGTGGAAACTCCTCAGGATCTGTAACACCCCCATACCTATACTTCCGTGGTATCCGGTATGGTGCTTACAGAGAATTAACATAATGCATTTAAATCTATACACCCATGGTATCTGATATATTACATTCGATAGAGGGACTATCAGATATAATTCCCATAGATTCAAGATTCACAGTATCCCATAACAGATGGTAATTTTGCAAGAGAAATATTACTGTGTTTGGATACCCTCACTTGAATATATGAACTGTATCTGTGACTAGAGTCTATCTATCCGAAATTTAGAGTATCGGTAATAACTTGAACAATCCATATTACCAATACCCTCACCCAGATGTATAGTCTACGTCATGCGATTACATACTATCGTATCGATAGTAACTATCTATCTGAAATTCAGAGTACTAATAACAACATGACTAGTCCATGCTATTAACACCCTCACTCAGATAAACAGTTCCCAAGGATTTCTACTAGAATAGAAGACATCTTACTTTACATCTATATATGTAAGAAAACACGATTGCGGAAATAAAAGATGTTATATATATCATAATATTATGATTCGATTACAAAATTCTCATAACGAGTTCTTATTACAAGGTATTCATACAGACAAGAATATAATCTAATCTATGTAGGGACGCTTCCCTTTATCTACTCCAGATGTTCTAGGATTACCATATAATACTGCAAAGGGAATAATTTGCAAGGGTGAGCTATGACATGCTCAAAGAAGTCAGATATTTATAACAATATAGGATTTGAAGAATTATAACAATTCAAATTTTGATGATAGTTGTTACCATTTCGGATTTCTAATTCCAACTAGTTACGAATTTTTATCATTTCTGTCGACCACAAAGACTTAGAAATTACATTCGAGATATGAGATAGGGATCACTTTATTCAACATCCTAGGAGTATGCATATCACCCACGGTGCTCATTTACACTTACATTTTACTGTCAATATATTTATTGACTACACTTTGCTCCCTTACGGGATACTCAACTTCAGTATACGATTGCCTTACCAAAACAATTTGGCTTGACACAACAGTTTATGCTCAATAAATAATATCATATGAATAAATAATTCATTTCTTAGTCATGCTGGAACTATAGCAATAACTTTTCAATAATAGATAATTCAACATAGGTGTATTATATCAACATTATAGCAAGATAGAATCTTGTTTAGCGAATAAACAGGGTTGATAAATTTTGCATAAGTAATAAATTGGGTATAGAAGACTTGCCTGAGCATAGATCAGTCAAGTTATACTATTCGAACGCTATTAAGTACCTATGACGTTCAAGAATATAAATCTAACACGTTAGTATTGATAACAAAACTCAAATAAAACATTTACTTAATACCGAGTTAGATTTAATAGGGTTTGACTTTTAATACCTTTGATAAATGAACTAAATTTTATTTATAAAATTTGGTTATATTTTAAAATAATTTAATTATCCTTATAATATATTTTAGAAGGTTTAAAGTATTTTAAAATATTTATTTATCCTTTAAATGATTTTTAAACCATTTATTTCTATTTATAAATAATTTATATTTACTAAAATTTTATAAAAACATTATTTAATATTATTAAATAATTTATAATCATTTATTATGATTTTTATTTCAATAATAATATTTTTACCTATCTCAGCTTCCGTAACAGTAGAGGGGGTATTGGCATGAGAAAATTGTTCCCCATTCTTAAAGAAGTCGATAGGTGGCGGAGAGGGTATCGAGGATTCTTCCCATGGTTTATGGATCGGGATTTGAACTCGAACCCTCTTGATCGAGGTTTGGATTGGGGAAACGGTGTTAATGGGAGTCACTCGAGGAGGAGAACTCTGGTTGGTATTCAGGACCACCATTTTTGAGATTTCGCAGAGAGGGGGAAAGAAGTTCTGGAGAGAAGGAGAAAGCTCAAAGGTTCAAAGTTCAAATTGGCAGGTAAAACTGTCAAAATTGGTAAAGTTTATCTTTTATATTGACGGTTACACGGTGTACAAGGCCGGCACATTAAATGTTAGTAATGATTTAGAATTTGAATGGGAAGCGTCCGGTTCCTGGTCCAGATATTTATCAGACAAGGCCTTTCTGATTTGGGCCTCCGGTCTCCTCTCATTTCATCTCATGAACCATAACCGGGTACCTTTCGATTACTTCTCATTATGGACCTTTAGTAAAATATCATAGACCATTAATTTATAGTTTTCTATTAAACATTCTGTTCAACAAAAAACTAGGAGGTAATGTTGGGTCATGATAATTCCCCTCTTTGGGCCGAGAAAATTGGGCTTACTTATTTAATTAATCTATTGGGCCTTCATTATTGAACCTTGAAAGCCACTGGGCCTAGTCACCATATTACTTCTATTTAATCCTATGAAACCGGGTCGGTTCATTGGACTAACCCATTGAATCTTTTAATATCTATTACTTTGACTTGCAATGATGAAAAAGCATGACAGTTGACTAAGACACCTGCCATGCATTAATGTGGATGGGATTATAGCCGGCCGGCTGCATAAACAGTACCCAAAAGTAGTGGGTATACAACACTCAGTCGGCAGAATCCATCATATCAGGGGGCTGTGTCAGAGGTAGTGGGTGGCACGGTAAACCGGGCAAAGAGTGTACCTATCAACTAAGTCTTCACAAACAGGTACGTTCACATTCATATACACATACACACAACTGGGAATTATTATCACTCTCAATACACTAGACATTACATCCTCCATTGTTAACCTTGTGAACACGTATACTGACTCTCACGCCTGAGCTATCCCCCGGCGGTCCAGTCGTCAAGCTTGTGGTGTTTATCGTGTTTACTGTGCAGGATCAGGGCATCTTACGTGATTGGGACGTTGGAGTAGATCTTGGCGTTAACACCCTCAATGATTTGTTGAACAATCTCATAACATTTTTGGTCTTTTTTATCAAGCTCTGGCACAATCTATTCTGGGTCTTCCTCAGTTTCTTCCTCCATTTCCTTGGAGATGTTGTATCCGGAAAATAAACCCATAAAACCCAACATTTAAAATGAGTTTCTTAAGTTAATAAATAAATAAAACGCATAACTTTTAAAGAAATACTCACACAGACTTGGCTTTGTTCTTGATTGACAGCTTAGAAAAGCTTGCTTGAGTCTCCTCAAGAATATCAAAGCTTGGGTCTTCTTCGGAATCATTGGAATCGTATGTATCGGTGTCTGATTCACCTTTTTCGCTGTGGTCTTTTTGCTCAGAAATCGCCATTTTTAAGATCTGTTTCAACCGAAATCTATCAATAACTCTATCTTCTAGATAATCTTGTCGCAAGAATTTTGGGGTAATTTTATTCGTATATTGAAAGATTTTGTTTAGTGTTTTTATTTTTGAATCATATAATTTGATGGTTGCAGAATTGAGAGCAACGGTCACAAGAATTTTGAAATATTGCGGAATGTTCGTGGGCTGTGCTAAAATAATACCTACGTATTATAGGTCTAATCGGATCCTAATGATTTCTGCGTGAGGATCTTGTTGTGGAATTGATAACACATTAAAAATGAGATTCAATAGCTCACAACTCCTTTTTTTGTCTGTGTATTAAAACGTTGTTATGACAGGAATTTTTTTAGAAGTTGACTTCGTTTGTTGGCTAATTCTTGTTAGTTATGAGGGCCATGACTTTTTTCATGATTGTAATGGATTGGGTGTTAATTTAGTTGGGACGTTTTATAAATCATTTTTAGTGCTTTGAAATCGATAGGGTTATTAATCTTTGTATATTTGTCAAAGGCTAATAATATTATTCTTTTCTCTTCAAAAAAACAAATCCAACATAAATTTTTTTATCCTATTAAAAAAATTGAGTTTCCATTGTGATTCTTTAATCCAATTGAAAAAATTAAAGAAAAAAAATTGGGATAAACAATTTGGGGAAAATGTGAATAAATAAAAAAAACCCAATTAAAATTTGGTTAATCCTAAACTTTGGCATGCTCTGGGAAGAACAACAAACAAAGCAAAGAAGGAAAGAAGAGAAAACAAAAAAACAAAGCAAAAAAACGAAGTAAACGGCGTTTGGTGGCTTCCAATTTTCTATCAACTTGTAAAAAAAATTCCTATCAAAACGACGTCATTTTGATACACAGACAAGTAAAGGAGTTGGGAGTCATTGGATCTCTTTTTTGCTGAGTTGTCAACTCCACAGCAAAATTCTCACAAGATCCTCACAGAAAAATCTTCATAGAGGATCCGAATCTAGGTCGATTACGAGCCTGACTTATGTACTAGTAACTCATAAAAGAATTTAAATTTACATTTTCAGTTTGCCACATATTGATAGATGATCCGACTGATCCTTTATAGTGAAAACTAGCATTTTAAACCATGCAAAATGTGGGTAATTCAAGATAAATTATGATTATTTGAAATAATAATTTATAAAAATAAATTTTTTTTTATAATGTTATTAATTTTTTAGTAATATATGTAGGTATTTTAAACATGTTATTTGGTTAATTAAATGAATTAGGAAGAAATAACAAAAATGTGTTCTTTATGGGAGTCATATTCTAAATCAATGGTAAAAAAAATCAGTCTCATTTTTGCATCAAATTAATATTGCGTTGACTAACCATATACACATTCAAACATCTATCAGTATCTATAATACATAAAAACTAAACTCATGCTTCGCACGGGGCATTTAACTAGGTGGTAGAAATTGAAATGTTAGATGTAAATCCTTCTGCTCGTTTGGTTGTTGCCTGGGATGCCCTAAAATAATTGGTAGAGATGGTAATGTCTTTGATGTATTCTCTATCATTATTTTGCTATGATATTCCGTTTTCATCCTAAGAAAGACAAAATCCTACACCAAGCATAACACGACACAATGTCGAGCATAACAAGTTTATACAGTACAAATCATATGCAAGAAACTTATGTTATGCGCAATCATACTACATATGTGACGCCTCCAAGTCCGTGTACTTTCAAACACTGAATATGGTGCTCACAGTACTTCCCATTCAATACATATATATGTGAAATTTTAAAGATATAAATGTAATTACTATATTATTACATTACATATCAGTTTACTTCTAGGTTCTTAGACCTTTACAAATACAAACTATAATATTATCCAAAATATTACATCAAGTAGTAATATTAACATTAATACATAACATTTTCTATTCATTTACTTTTCATTTCCCTTTGTCTTTTCCAGATCTTTCGATCCACTCGAGTTTAGGGAAAAACATTTATTTCAAGTAAGAGTGAACAACTAATTGCTCAGCAATTGATAAAATAGTTGAATAATAACATCGCATGAATAGAAAAAATCTTTCTCTGAAATCTTCAACAATTGAACAATAATTGTGAATAGCTCGAATAAACAAGAATAGAATTATTTCATCTCATTTATCATCTTTAACATCATACTGAGTGGTCACACTAAACCTTCGAACATTTTAACAAGGTTTAAGTTTTTTTCAACTGTAAACTAAGCGAATATTAACAATCACAAAGACTGAAAACATTCTCTTTGGAGTATTTTAGGGATCAACCTATCATATCATTTATATTATGCACAACATATTCTTTACTAGACGCACAAATGTCTACCGAAATTATAACGTCCGATACGTTTTTTTCCTTTATTAGGGTTGTTCATCTCAGTGTAACATCAGAGTCTGCACCAATTCAATTTGGTTTAGATTAGCTCTACTTCGCATCAATGAATTTAAAGAATTTAATATCTCATCTCATCATTTGTCTAGCCGAAACAAATAGCATAGACATACTTCTTAATACAGTACATGAACAAACAAAATTTATAAGCTTTAACGGTTCAATATTAAAACATTTCTTCTCAATTGCACAAAGTGCGGATGTCGACACCAGAAAGATTTTAATCTCCCTTTTCCTAAGTGTTTCTTACCCTTTACGTTTTCTATGTGAGATTGTTTGATCTGAAGGGTGAGATTTTCAAGAAAAGGCCGACATATAATGTCGACGATTTGAAAAGATTGATTTTAATTGGTCCGAATTAGACAAAGCCGCCAGTTGGTATGAGTTAAATAGTTGTACCAACTCAACCGAGTTTTGAAAGGTTGCAATATGGCCCAATATTGGGCTCTATTTAATTGGTCTTAGAAATCGAGATTCATAGAGTTGGGGGGCTTGATTAAGCGGGGAAAGGTGTTAGGCACCCCCCCCCCCCCCGACTTCCCTAAAACACGGTTATCGCGCTTTTTGTTCCCTAATTTGTGTGTATGTGTGTATGTGCATTGCAGTTAATTGAGCCTAAGTGCTTTATTTGGAAGTAGTGTTATTCCTCTTTTGCACCTATATACAAAGGGTTTGAATTGTATAAAAGTTCAATTTTAATACAAGGCATATAAAATGATGATTTAAAAACAGGTTTCAAACCCTTATGCTCACATAGTAATTGAGACATTTGATACTTCTATTTTATTTTGTATTCGACTTATTCTGATTATATTCTCGAGATGTGAAGCATTTTTGACAAAGTAATATATATATATATATATATATATATATATATAAGTGTCGGGCTCTTTATGGGCATGAAAGCCATCAAAGTATGTCCGAGCACCACACATGATATTTTCACTATGTTGAGACCTTAAATCCGGATAACCGTTTTAAGTTCCCTTTTATTTACATTTACAAAGGGTTGCAAGCTAACTATACAACTCGAACGTGTCCATTATGGGAACCGAATCTAGGTCCATTGATTTAACCACAAATCAAATGATTCCTAGGCTCACAGAATATTAATTATTTACAAGCTTGCACGATGGATAAATTAAAATAAAAAGTATATATTACTCTAGACGTTGCAAAACAAGAGATTCATCAGTTAAATCCTTGCATGCACGTAGCCAAAGCTTCCATCTTCTTCTAGATACAGATCTAGAGTCGCGTGGTTGCTAGATATTTACAAACTAGAAAGAAAACTAGATTTAAATAAATCTTAGCCATTCTAGCTCAACGGTTCTAGATTTAGATAAATCTAGTCAACAAACTTTTAATATTACAGATTTACATCAAATAAATGGTTAAAATAATATTTAATCACAATGATTAACTATATATATATATATATATATATATATATATATATATATGTCGACGTCATGATTTTTATTTGTCCCTTTTCGTTACTTGTTCTTTGGTGTTCTCATGTTAGGTGAGATTTGTTTGAAAAAACAAGTGAAAAATGTCCGACATGTATCATGTCGACGATTGGACTGTGAGAGTCGCTAGTTGATTTTTTATATGGTTGTACCAACACAACCGAGAAAAGGTATGCACATTGACCCAGTGATGTGACACTGCTAAACGGATTGGTGAAACCGAGATTCATTAGGGTCCGGGGATTTGATTATGCGGAGGGAAGGTGTTAGGCACCCCCCGACATCCGTGTTATCACGGTGACCCCCACTTTTCAAGAAACTGTTATATGAATGTGTGTGTGTGTGGATCAATGTGCAATTATTTGGAAGTAGTGCGAGGCCTCGTTCGCACCTATATACACATGGTTTGAATTTATGTAAAAATTCAATTTTAGCAAGATATGGCAGTGATGTTTTATAAAAGAGGTTTTTTAAACCCTTGTGCTCAATAGTAATTAAGACCTTTTACACTTCCATTTTATTTACTGTTCGGCTTGATTGATTTTATTTTCGAGATGCGAAGCATCTATAAGAAACTAATGTACAAATTAATGCCGATTTCCTCGTGGGTGTAAAAACAATCTGAGGAAATTCAGACACCGCATAATAAATTTACAAGCTGCTTACAGCTGAAAATGTCCATAACGGGAACTGAATCTAGATCCAATATGTTGAATTTGTGATCAGATGATTCCTAGGCTCACATGATGCTGCAATTTGTATGAAAGTAGTAACCAGGTATATATATATATATATATATAAGTTGTAAATATATATATACAGACATGATCAACCACCACGAAGCACCTCTATGGGGGATCAGAAAATATAAATAAAGATGCAAAAGCTATCAACCGCCACGGAGGAAACTCCAAGCGGGACAAAACGTAAATAAAGCTGTACAAAGCTGTGACGCCCCCAAAATTAGGTATACATCACCCATTCTGAGTCGCTAGATACATGGTACAAAATTCAAATACAACTTCATTTATACAATCGCTGAATGTCAGATAGAATCGACCACGATTAATCGTGAGTTTTAATACAAATGTATGTAACTCTCATGGTGCCTCGACCACAACCTTACAATGATAATTTACATAAAAGTATAGTTAAAAACTATTTTAGAAATTAAAATCTTTGGGAAGTGCTCAAGGAAACCTTCGTACATGGGAGGCCATGCGTCTAGGTTATAATAGATATCATATGTCCACAGAATTATCCTTGGTTGACCCAATAGACCCCAAAGAAAAATGAGAAGATTACTATCATCTTCTTTCCAATGGTGAGTCTTCTCTTGACATATAATTATCTCCACTGTCTCCAAGTGAATATTATATTTCAAATAAACTCTAAGATCATAAAGGTAGTGCCCGTAGATATACTCAAAGAAGTGGATCGCATAACCCCATCTTATGATAACACGAGGTTGTATGTCATTAGACATCTTGTATGATAGTGGCAAAACACCCTTCCAAAGTTGGGTTCACCTCACCCTATTTGATTCACCAAATATAACTACTAAATGATATATAGAATACAACACACTTTTCTATCTTTGTTTAGGAGAACCTCCACAACTAGAGACCACCGTTTATTCCTATTATCCCCGCTTGACCCTAAGAACACTCTTATTACACGAAAGGAATTGTGAAGCGTAAAGGGTGAGCACAACTAGCCCAAATAAAGAATATCATGACTAAAGCTAATTTACATCATCAATAGCCTTCATCATTAATAAATCAGAGATTTAGAACATATGGTAGATGAGAAAACTTTTTAATCAGAGATTCTTCATGGTTACAAAAGAAAGAATACCCCTTACGAGTACAATAAATAATATCCCTTACGAGTACAATAAATAATATTCCCTACGAGTACAACAAATAATATCCCCTACCTTAAAAAGAAAAGCATTCCGACTGGTAGGGCGAGAATATACTTGAAGAAAATTTGCACTATCTTCTACGCTCAAAGCTTTCTTAGACTCTAAAGAAATACGCTCGAGATTACAGAAGAAGAACTTTCTCTATAGTTTCTCTCTCTAGAGTTTCAGTGAATTCGTAAGAAATAATGAAGGAATGAGCTTCTATTTATAAAAGAATGGACTGAATAGTAACTAATTCATGAACGATCCAGATTGATTTACTTTTAATCGGACGGTCCATATTGATTTAATAAAATATTCTAATAAAACAAAATCTTTTAAATAAAATATAATATATTCTATTTATAATCTAATAAAACGAATAACTTTATAAATGTATTCTGTTTTATATAAAAAGATTTTTCTATGCAAACACTAAGCATGCACTATGCAAACACTATGAAGGCACTATGCAAACACTATGCATAATAGAATATTATATATTCTATTTATAGTCTAATAAAACAAATAAATTTATAAAAGTATTTTGTTTTATATAAAAAGATTTTACTATGCAAATACTATGCAGACACTATGCAAACACCATGCATAATAGAATATCATATATTCTATTTATAGTCTAATAAAATAAATAACTTTATAAAAGTATTCTGTTTTATATAAAAAGTTTTTCTGTTTTATTACATTAATAATACTAATAAAACAAAACTCATCATCATTATTATTATTCACACTATTAATCGACCAGGTCGTTCCCAAGAAAGAGGGGGCTTTCCAATAAGGATATCTCTCTATTGGCGTTCAATTAGGTGACCAAACCTCTCATTGGCAGAACTTCTAGACATCGTTAATATTGCAAATAATAATCTTAATAACTTTGTCATCTCAATTATTGATATAATAATATATAAAATATCGACGATAATTGAATCAAATAACGTGAGATACTATGCAGCAATTACTGTAGCAATAATTGAACAAAAATGTGTGACTTCTCACGTAAGCATCAATAATCAATACCGTGTGCTATTATGCAACCACGCCAGACATTCTTTTACTTTACTACCGAGTAGTTCAACAGTTTTAACGGTAAAACTTCCGCCGTTATTTCCATAAAAATATTTTTATCATTTTCTCAATCCGATAATAATTCCGTTGTGGGGTCCACCAATTATTGTACCGTCGTACGGATATTCCCTGACAAAAAGAATATTCCTCGACTAATCGAATATTCCCCGACACAATGAATATTTTATATCAACTTGCTTAGTTTGCAAATTTTTTTTTTAGATATTACCCATAACTTTAAACTTTTATCAATTTAACTATTTACCAAAATAGAAAAATTGAATAGTTTTATTTCTTAAAATTCGGGGTCTCACAATCTCCCCTCCTTAAAAAATTTCGCCCTCGAAATTTACGTACGTACCTGATATTCGAAGAGATGAGAATACCTTGCTTTCTTTTTGGAATGTACCTTCCCGGTTATATCCTCTGTATCATGATTTTTCCATTGCTCATCTCCTGTATTTCAGATATCATTCTAGAATATATCTTCAAAACAAAGGTTAATTGACATATCACAAAATTGTCAACTTATCAAGTAAACAATTTCAGCTTAGGTAAGTCACACACTAGCGAAGTATATAACTCGTCTCTCCCCTCCTAGTTCTAGACTCTTATCTCACTTGAAATGACCATATCCCTAAGCTCTGATACCAAATGTGACGCCCCCAAAATTAGGTATACATCACCCATTCTGAATCGCCAGATACATGGTACAAAATTCAAATACAACTTCATTTATACAACTGTTGAACTGTCGTTTAGAATACGACCACAGTTAACTGTGAGTTTTAATACAAATGTATGTAACTCTCATGGTGCCTCGACCACAACCTTACAATGGTAATTTACATAAAAGTATAGTCAAAAACTGTTTTAGAAATTAAAATCTTTGGGAAGTGCTCAAGGAAACCTTCGTACATGGGAGGCCATGCGTCTAGGTTATAATAGATATCATATGTCAACAGAATTATCCTTGGTTGACCCAATAGACCCCAAAGAAAAACGAGAAGATTACTATCAT
This sequence comes from Panax quinquefolius, assembly GCA_020205615.1. Taxonomy (NCBI): domain Eukaryota; kingdom Viridiplantae; phylum Streptophyta; class Magnoliopsida; order Apiales; family Araliaceae; genus Panax; species Panax quinquefolius. The sequence continues at coordinate 109,468,252 of CM035172.1, forward strand.
CTTTTTTCCAATGGTGAGTCTTCTCTTGACATATAACTATCTCCACTGTCTCCAAGTGAATATTATATTTCAAAAAAACTCCAAGATCATATAGGTAGTGCCCGTAGATATACTCAGCAAGTGGATGCGCACAACCTTGTCTTATGATAACACGAGGTTGTATGTCATTAGACATCTTGTATGATAGTGGCAAAACACCATTCCAAAGTTGGGTTCACCTCACCCTATTTGATTCACCAAATATAACTACTAAATGATGTATAGAATACAACACACTTTTCTATCTTTGTTTAGGGGAGAACCTCCACAACTAGAGACCACCGTTCTATTCCCTGTTATCCCCGCTTCGACCCGTGACACTCTTATTACCTGAAAGGAATTGTGAAGCAGAAAGGGTGAGCACAACTAGCTCAGTAAAGAATATCATGACTAAAGCTAATTTACATTATCAATAGCCTTCATCATTAGTAAATTAGAGATTTAGAACATATGGTAGATGATAAAACTTTTCAACCATAGTTGCAGTGGAACGAGCAATCCATTAGAAGAGTCAAATAGACCATAAGGTCTATTATCTTCTCCACATTAAAAGTCCACCAACAATGTTTTATCCCTGTAAAATAAATCAACAGTTCCTGTCCACAATCATATGAATAACTCATAATCATAATTGTGGTTTTAAATTCCTCTTCGCAACCAGGACAAAGATAATTTTCATCACCTATCTTCACCTGAAACATCAAAAATCATGGTTATACCAAATCAGAATTTCTGCTCATAATCATACTAATAAATTTATCTTTGCACTATGGCCAAAGATATTCATTAACAATTCATCTTTGCACTACATGCCAAAGACATACAACTATATTTTAGAAGATTCAAGTAGAGCATGATATCTACTATCTTCTACGAATTAGAAGTGTATAATAAATATTTTATCTCTGAGACTCAGCTTAATAAATAATCCACATCATCGAATCACCCCTGTACTACGGCCAAGGATATTCGTTAATATCACATCCATGAATTTATATTTCATCGCCGAGACTCAGCTCGATAATCAATCCATATCACTGAATTATCCATGCACTACGGCTAAGGATATTCGTTAATATCACGACCACGAATTATCCATGCACTACAGGCTAAAGATAATCGTGTTTTCATCAACGGTCATAATCATGCCATAAAACAATTCATCTTTGCACCCTTGGCCGAAGAGAATCCATAGCCATAATCATACCAAAAACTGTCCATCAATGCACTACGGGCCAATGAGGACTTTTTCTACATCATTTATAACATTACAGTCATGATTATACCGAATAATCCATGGTCATAATCATACCAAGTCCATCTATGCACTACAACCAAAGATGACTTTCAACACAATATGAGCATGAGGATGATGACAATGATATAAGAATCAATCAAATGATATAAAAGATAAATATTAAACATTTATAATACAACTTATCCAGCGTTCAATAATAACCAAATATTATCAATCACTTAATAATCTCATAATCTAATATCATTAATATTATAACAATATTTTAATCATTTCTTAAACTTATAAACAATTTATTTCAATTGTTTACACTTTATCAAATAATGCATTTAATCATTCAAAAATGACATACCCATAAGATTTCATCATCAATGATCAAATCCCTCATCAAAAATCTGCATATACCCTATATAGGATTCCCAAGCCATAAAATCCTATTTTCCAATTTTATTACTTCACATAACATATTTAATTCATTTACTCATAACTAGTTCATTTTCATGAAAAATACCAAATCAGTCCCAAAAATATTTCTTTTAAGGGATTTAGCGTAATATAGTCCCATCTTGAACATATATTTTTTCTCGAATTTTAAAATTCATTTACTATTTTTCATATGGCTAAAACTGCCAAATATTTAGACATTTATCATAAATTGTACTTTTGTCCAAAAATTCCGAAATTTACAGGGTATACTCCTGTTATATACATGTACTTCCAATAAAAATTTCACTAATTTTAGAGTTAACCACAAGGAGTTATAAGGGTTTACTTTTAAAATAGTTTTTTCCCATAAAATCCATAACTCTTAATCTATACATCCAAAAATTGCCATTTTTGAACACAATCTAAAAAACTTATCAAATTATCATTTCAAAATTTTCCAAAATTTTTGGAGATTAGTAAAATTACGAAATTGCCCATAACAGAAACCCCTTTTTTAATAAAAATACTATTCGTATGAATACGAATGATCATTTACCATACATACGATAATCCACATAGACAGATTATTTCAACAGAATAATAAAGAATGGAACCAGGTCATGCGTAAACGCACAGACAGGATATTCCAATAGAATAATAAATAATGGAATAACAGAAGAATTCACCAGGCATGCGATAGACCGCACAGATATGTTATTCCAACAGAATAATAAATAATGGAACCAGGTCCTGCGTAAATGCACAGACAAGATATTCCAACATAATAATAAATAATAGAACTAGGTCATGCATAAAGCACAGACATGATGTTCCAACAGAATGATAAAGAATGGAATAATAGAAGAATTTCACCATGTATGCAGTACTTCACATAGACAGGTTATTCAAAAATAATAATAAAGAATGGAATAACAGAAGAATTTCACCAAGTATAGGGTAATCTGCGTATGCAGGTTATTCCAACAGAATAATAAAGAATGGAATAACAGAAGTTCTCTTCATGAATACAAAAGAAAGAATACCCCTTACGAGTACAACAAATAATATCCATTACGAGTACAATAAATAATATCCCATACGAGTACAACAAATAATATCCCCTACCTTAAAAAGAAAAGTATTCCGACTGGTAGGGCGGGAATATACTTGAAGAAAACTTGCACTATTTTCTACGCTCAAAGCTTTCTTAAACTCTAAAGAAATCCGCTCGAGATTACAGAAGAAGAACTTTCTCTATAGTTTCTCTCTAGAGTTTCAAATTGAATTAAGTAAGAAATAATGAAGGAATGAGCTTCTATTTATAGAAGAATGGATGAATAATAACTAATTCATGAAACGATCAGTTGATTTACTTTTAATCGACGGTCCATATTGATTTAATAAAATATTCTAATAAAACAAAATCTTTTAAATAAAATATAATATATTCTATTTATAATCTAATAAAACGAATAACTTTATAAAAGTATTACATTTTTATATAAAAAAAGATTTTACTATGCAAAATACTATGCATGCACTTATGCAAACACTATGCATAATAGAATATTATATATTCTATTTATAATCTAATAAAACAAATAACTTTACAAAAGTATTACATTTTATATAAAAAAGATTTTACTTCTGAAACACTATGCAGAACTATTATCAAAAACACTTTATGCATAATAGAATATCATATATTTTATTTATAGTCTAATAAAACAAATAACTTTATAAAAGTATTACATTTTATATAAAAAGTTTTTCTGTTTTATTATATTAATAATACTAATAAAACAAAACTCATCATCATTATTATTATTCACACTATTAATCGACGAAAGTCGTTCCTGTGAAAGAGGGCTTTCCAATAAGGATATCTCCTATTGGCGCTAATAATTAGGTGACCAAACCTCTCATTGGCGAGAACTTCTAGACATCGTTAATATTGCAAATAATAATCTTAATAACTTTGTCATCTCAATTATTGATATAATAATATATAAAATATCGACAATAATTGAATCAAATAACGTGAGATACTATCGCAATTCTTGTAGCAATAATTGAACAAAAGCGAGTGACTTCTCACGTAAGCATCAATAATCAATCACCGTGTGCTACTATGCAACCACGCCAGACATATTCTTTGTACTTTTACTACTAAGAGTAGTTCAACGGTTTTTAACGGTAAAACTTCCGCCGTTATTTTCATAAAAATATTTTTATCGTTTTCTCAATCTGATAATAATTCTGTTGTGGGGTCCACCAATTATTGTACCGTCGTACGGATATTCCCTGACAAAAAGAATATTCCTCGACTAATCGAATATTCCCCGACACAATGAATATTTTATATCAACTTGCTTAGTTTGCAAAAAAAAATTTCAGATATTACCCTTAACTTTAAACTTTTATCAATTTAACTATTTACCAAAATAGAAAAATTGAATACTTTTATTTCTTAAAATTCGGGGTCTCACAAAAGCGATCAACTGCCACAAAGTAAACTCAAGGTAGGACGAAACATAAAGAAAGCTGTAAAAGCGATCAACCACCACGAAGTAAACTCTGTGGGGACGAATATATATATATATATATATATATATATATATATATATATATATATGTAAAAGCGATAAACGCATAGGATGTAAAATCCAGCTCATCGAACGAGTTCGACAACAGTTCACACACACACACACACACACACACACACACACATATATATATATATATAATATATATATATATCTATAAAAAATCCAGGCTCATCGAAAATAGTCCTACACACGCTAATATATATATATATATATATATATATATATATATATATATATATATATATATATATATATTAAAGCGATAGAACGCCTGCATCAAGTTCAGGCTCATCGAACAAAGTCCGGCTACGCTTTTTGTATATATATATATATAAAGCAAATAAACGCCTGCATCAAGTCTAGGCTCAATTGAGGCATAACTCGATAATGTTAGACCATATATATATAAATATATATGTATATACAAACTGAAAATAAATCCACGGACCGAAGTCCGGGCAAACACACGCAAACGACTCTCAACGTGAATAAGGGTGTGTGCAAAGATGAAGAGAAAGGCTTTAAAGTGTATAAGAAGGCTTACAGTGGACTGCCAAAGAAGACTTCTATATCTTTAAAGTAGATGAAACTCGGCTCCCGCCGATACAAAAGTAGCTATATGTGAGCTCACAAGTGTTTAAAATGGGAAAGCACTCAGTATATTGTAAGTACGGAGCAAATTTGACAGGGCTTCCTCGCTCTTTCCCTTGTAAATATGGCCACCCTAAGCCCTCTATTTATAGAGGGGGAGTCAGAAAAGACTAGCTAGCAACAGTGTACTGCTGCACGCTCGCTGAATGTGATAAGTAGGATTTTTACCTACTTATGGAGTACCAATTCATGCTAACTTTGCCCATCTCAAGTACATTTTAGTCTGTTTTAGCTGTATTTCATGTTAATTTGCATTGCACGTTCTTTCAACTCCTTTTGGTGAATAAGTGCAGGAATCGTCCTGTTTTGGTGGTGTTATGGAGCATAAGGCAAATGGATGCTTGAAACGAGGTAAAAGGATGGGATATGCATGGCATGAAGGTGCATTGGTGCAAGGAGATAAAGCACGACCGAAAGCAAGCAAAGAACAACAATGAGGGAAAACAGAACCAGGATCTGCAGATTGCAAGCCGCTGCACCCATGCGACAAAATAACTTTTAAAACGCGCTACCGCGATTACCCAACCAGATCTTGGATGTTATCGCAAGTCTCATGCCACGCGAAAAGACAAGTTTATGGAGGGCAAGGCCACCATGCAGATCAACCAAACATATGAACCTATTACAAGTCTCGCGGCCGCGAGACTATCATGCTAGAAGAACGCGCGGCCGCGCACGATGTCCGATGCTGCTGATGTGTTTTATTTTATTTCCAAATTTTAAAGGTTGTATTTGATTTAAAAATGATTTCTGACTGGTGTCAGGGGTATCATTCGACATTTTATTAGTTTTTCACGTATCTTTACATCGTAATTAGGGTTTTTACTCTCTAGAGAGGATTCCAACGTAGAGAGAGGCTATAACTATACTTTTCTATTCCTTCTTGGGATTTCTCTACGAGAGCGGATTATTAATATTAATTTTTACTGGAATCTTATGAGGATTGAATATTGATGTTTATTCAGCAATTGGGTTTGATAGTTTAATCTTTCATCTTTCAATTGTTGCTTATTGATCATGTTTAACTTTGATCCCATAATGGCTTTTGGTTGAGTCATGAACTAAACTCCATTATGAGATTCTAACGGATTTTATTATGTAGTTTGATTGCACACTTAAATGCGGGGTTATTTTGCATATTATATGGGATGTCTGTCATGATTGTTTTGCATACATGAATGCTTGATCACCATTCGTTTCAGTATTTGTATGGAATTGACAATAAAAATACAAATATGGACTGTAATCATGATAGTATACGTATATAGGGCTGTGTTATATGGCTTATGTATTTCGTGAACCAGATAGACATATACTGTTTCACCGTATAAGTTAAGATAAGAGCTTGAACTTAAAATCAATATAGTTGCAATTTCACATAGACATATAGTGATGTTGGTTATATTGATGATTACATAGAGTCTATCATATGTGGATGCTGTGTAAGTAGGTCTTAGTGCATTGAAAAATGCCTAATAATCTTTTAGTGCTCTTGGCTACTTTCCTATGATATGTGAACAAGTCAGGCATGATAGTGGCGATGGAATGAAATATTGAATGAAGTTAGAATCCCATTAGTTCCAATATCATTTATTATATCGTTTATATTGTTTTAGTTGTTATTTGCAATTCAAGAACAAACCAAGTTTAATCCATAGTGTGAGCATATAAATATAGTGATTTAATTAATGAATAGTAGTTTAAGTTAAACAACTTTCTCTATGGGATCGATACTTTACTTGCTCTGTATTACTTGTTGACACATGTATGCTTGCATGAGTTAGAACTCTTTTGTTAGTCGTAAAAAAGAGGCAACAGGTGCCCCGAGCAGTGTGGGTTCTGTTGTGTCGAAATACGTACACTCGGACAATGCGCTGTTCGCTCGGTCATTCATAACTTTCAATCTAGGAGTCCGATGGAAGCTTGCCATACCATTCCGAAAAGCTCTTTCTAAGAGCTACATAATGACATAGGATTTGCCCTTTTTTGATTCTAAGAAGATGGGTCCATGACTGAAATGGCATTCCCGGGTTTCCGTTAGGTAGTCCGTTGAGCCATTTTACGTAGTTTGCGCTCGAAAGTTAAGATATGGTTCTCGTTGGACTTATATTGAAGTATTTTGAGTTGAAATGATTTGATTTGATGTGATTTGAATTTGAGTTGGCAAAATGACCATTTTGCCTCTCCCGGGGTTATCTCCGGTTTTTGCGCAGTTGTAGCAGTATTTTCTCAGGATTATGTCTGAGGTTGACTTGATGTTGACTTTGACTGTCCTCAGGGTTATCTCTGAGGTTGGCTTGACCTCCTGGGGCTATCTCAAGGGCTTTGATCTTGATCCCCCGGGGCTATCTCCAGTGTTGAAACTGACTTTCCCGGGGTTATCTCTAGGGTTGGAAACTGTTTTCCCGGGGTTATATCCGGGGTTGGAAACTGGATCTCTCGTGGCTATCTTCGGGGTTAAAATTGATGTTTTGGTCCTCCAGGGTTATCTCTGGAGTGTGAAAAAGACGCGTTTGCCCTCCTGTATGGTTAGTAACAGGAAAAGAAAATTTTGAGTGTCTACAGATGCCCCTCTTTATCATGTTCATGCAATGCAATGGAATGGACATGATAAAGATTAGTAGACACTTGAAAATATGACAAGGTATTTCTAATGATGCAAATCGCAATGTAATGAATATTTATGATGAATGTTAAAATGTTTTCGCAAATCGCAGTCCGCAAATCGCACATCGCACTTCGCTTTTCGCATTTGGCCAATCGCACTTCACAACTCACACATTTCAATTCGTACATCGCATATCGCATATCTCATCGCAAATCGCATATCGCAAATCGTAATGTAATGAATGTTATGATGAATGCTAAAATGTTTTTTGTAAATTACTTTACCTTTACCGATCATTGTTGATGCCTATGTTGGTGTTGACTCCAATGGTTTGGCATTTAATCGCTGATGCTTGTTTGATGAAGATAAGTTGAGATTGTAAGACCCCAACTTATTATTAATGAAATTTAATTTTCTCTATTTATTATTTTGAAATAGTAAGGGTTGATTTGATTAATGTGGATAGTTAGGGGTAAAATACACAAATATTTCAAAATAAGCAATTGGTTATAAAATATTCATTGTTGTTTGGGAATATTCGTTTGGTCGTGGAATATTAAATGCTTTGGAATATTCAGTATGGCAAATGTTGACCCATGTGTGGGCCCCATAATGTGAAAGCGATTGGATGAAGAAAACGACAAATATAAGTTGTTTAAAAATAACAAACGTAGTTATTCTGAATTAATCTTGTTAAAATACTAAATGGGTTAAAACACGATAGCACACGATATTGCATCAATTATTGATTCTTACGTGAAAGCCACTACTTAATAATGGTTCTGATAATTCTTTATTCGTATTTTATTGATTTAATAATTCTTTGCGTTGATATTTTATATTCTTTGTTGTTTCAATAATTGTCATTACACGATTATTTTCATTATCGAAGCAATAATTCATATTATCTCGAATAATATTATTAGATAACATTATTGGCAATGTCTAGAAAGTTACATCTAAGGAGAGGTTTGGTCACCTAATTGCGGCGCCCGATGAAGGAGAAATTCTTATTGAAAGCCCCTTCACTGAACCGCACGGTTGTCGATATTGTGATTCTCATAATATTATTTGTGAATAATTAATTATTGATTCATATGATGAGGAAAATATTGATTTTATGTGGATATAGATGGAGAAAAATTTTAATGTGACAATTGTTGAAAATTGAAATTTTATCTTTTCCGATAAAATAATTCATTTAAATGTATTATTATATTTTAAATATATAATAATGGTGATATTTTTACAACGAATGTGGGATATATGAGTATCTGAGGAGGAAAAGTATTTTTGTTGCAATAAATGTTTAAAACATGTTAAACATGTCGGTGGACCCCATTTATTGATCGAAATTTGATTATAGCTTTATAAAATCGCTTGGTTTGTGGATTTCGGTCAATTTACATTTGGAATTTGGAAAACTTTCTTCTGCAAAGTTGTAGAAAATTGAATTTCCTATAAAAAAATCACGAGATTTGAATTTTCTCTGATAAAAGGGCTATTTATTGTGAATTATTGAAGTTCAAGCTCAAAATAATTGATTTTTGGAAGTTTTAATTATTATTTTAAAGAAAAACGTTTTTTGCATTTAAGTGGGCTAACATGTGATATTAATTGCTGAAATCAGATCTTCAAAGATGGGCTAAGGAAATTTATAATATATATTAATATTTTATTAAATTTTCTGCTTTGGTGTTCTAAGCATTTTCCTATAAATAGGGTGCTTAGGTTAGAATTGAAAATCACACTAGAAACTGAAGTTTTCTCTCTCTATATTATCGAGGGTATTCTTGTGAGTATTTTGAGTATACTTTGAGTATTGTTAGGCGGTGCAAGTTCCTTGAAAGACTATACCCTTGTTATTCCAAATTAAAGTACTAATCTTTCGAGGTAAGGGATGTTATTTTCTTCTCAAATGATATTATTTCTTCAATATCATTATGCTGAAATATTGGTTGGAACTTTTTATCAAATTTGGAATTTTTTCATATCGGGGTTACTATTCACGAGTTACTATTCACGGGTTACTATTCATGAGTTACTATTCACGAGTACTATTCATGAAGCGTGAAGATGTTTTTTGTGAAATTTCTATCTTTTGGTGTCGGAGTTACTATTCACGTATACGGCACTATTCACGAATACGGCACTATTCACCGAAAAAATGAAATTTCTTCTTTTTGTCCAAAATATTTATTATGGATACTAGCTTTGATTGTATCCATGTTTTGATCATTCTTGAATTTTACACCACTGTGATTATTTTTGAGGTATTTTTGGACGTGGATAAAACAAAGTACGAATCCTTAATCCTTAATCCTTATCATTTTGTTTCAATTGGATTCGTTTCTTTAAAAATATTTTTCATCATCTTCACCTCTTAAATGATGATATTATGGAATATCTTTGGCTCAGTAGTGAAAAGATGAATGATTTCGAATAATATCTTTGGCCCGTAGTGCAAAGATGAGCAGTGTTTAGATGAACATGACTAATCGATGAATATCTTTGGCTCAGTAGTGCAAAAGATGAATATTTGATTCGGATATATATTGATTGATGTTACAGGGATAAAAGATGAGCGATGAACTTTTAAATTCATACATAGAAGATAGTAGTTTGCATTCTCTACTTAACTCTTCTAATGAATTATTATTTCATTACTGCGAATATTGATTTAAAATTTGTTGTCTATTGTATTCTATTAGATTTTTCTGTTGAAGACTAACGATAATTTGTTGTATATTATCTTAGTCATAATATTCTTCTTGGGCTAGTTGAGCTCACCTTTTCCTTTTGTTCCATTTTTCTTCTCGGGAGGCGAGAATATAGCGAGTACAGTCGAGCCTGGGAATGGAATGAAGGTTATAGAGAGAGTTGTTTAGTAGTCTTCACCATTTTGTAAAATAATGTATCAATAAATGTGATGAGGATTTATTTGAGTATAGATATTGTCTAGAAGATAATATTTGTATTCAAACTCACGCTTTTACCTTGTTGTAATAATAAAGTTGTAGTTGTTTACATACCATATATTGACAACTTCGAATGGGTGATGTATACTATTTTGGGGGCATCACGGTTGGTATCGAGCTTAGGGATATGATCTCTGGCGGAGATTGGGGAATAGAACTAGGAGGGAGAGACGAGTAAATCCTTCGCTAGTGTGTCCTACCTAAGCTTATTTGTTAGTTGGTCAAGATATAAGGATATTATGTGATATATTGATTTCCTTAATTAACCCTTGTTTTATGACGGTGATTTGAGAATGTCGTGAGAATATTAACAATGGAAATGAGACTGTCAGCGAGCGCCTTTGTACTCACCAACGAGGAGAACGTGCAACATCTTTGGCAATGTTCCTCCCGTGAACAACACCAATCGAGCGAGATGATGAGCGAGGGATGTTTAAAAGCTTTTTGCGATTCATGCAAAATCGAGCGAGGAGACTCGTGTTCAAAATATAGGAGGAAATGATAGCAATTCACGGGTTGTCACAAACAAGCGCTTCAAAGAGTTGGGACCACGAGAATTTAAGGGAAAGCCGATCCGATCATGGCGGAAACATGGGTCAAGCAAATTACCAAGATATTCGATGTCTTGGGATGCACGGTGGAAACGAAGGTTCCATTCGCCACCTTTATGTTCCGTGGCGAAAGCGGACTACTTGGTGGGAGTCATCAGAAGTGTACCCATCCACCACACTCGGCATGTCTTGGGAGACATTTCAGAATTATTTAATGACAAATACTTTCACGAAAGTGTTCGGTATATATGAAGGAAGTGGAGTTCATCGATTAGAATAAAACAACATGATTTGTGTCTCGATGATGAGGCAAAGTTTGCAGAGTTATCCAGGTTTGCACCTCATTTGGTGGAGAATGAGGAACGTATGATGCGGATGTTTCTGAGAGGTTTGAAACCCGGCATACGACAATATCTCATTTCTCATAAATTTTTTCTCTATTCAGATGTTGTTAACAGGGCTCAATTGTTAGAGCGAGATAACGAGTATGTTCAACCGAGGGACCATAACCAGGATCGTACGGAGATAGCGATCAATGTAATAATGATAACCAGCGGAGAAAGAAACAGACGGACAAAAATGGTAACCACTCTGGTGGTAATCATGGCCATGAAAATAGAAGAAGCGAGTCAGGAGGAGATTTTAAAAAGAGGAGATTTAACAACGACCATGTGAAGAAGACGACAAAGGTGACAAGAATCGATTCTAAGGGAGGAGAACGACCACCCGGTCATATGCTATAAATGCGAAAAGAGGGACATATCACCAAAACGCCTACAACAGTCCAAGGTATGCTATAATTGTGGAAAGGAAGGACATATCGCTCGAGATTGTATGGTAGCAAAACCTAGTTCAATGATGACGGTGACTCGAAAGATCGTCCCAGAAAAGTCAAAGTCAACGATTCCGGAAGAGCGTTTGTTGTGGTGGTCAAATGCGAGGAACTCCAAACGAGGTTATCACGGTAAGCTATTTATAAATTCTTGCGAAGTTTATACCTTACTTGATCTGGTGCTACCCATTCATTTATCTCTCCGCATGTGCTCAACGTTTAAACTTGACTCGGAGAAATTAGACTTTGACCTATTTGTGGAAACTCCGTTAGGGAGAAACTTTCATCACATCCACCGCTTATAAATCTTGTTTGATTCAAGTTGGCACCATCACCTTACCCGCTGACCTTATCTCTTTAAAGATACTTGCTTTTGATGTGATTTTAGGATTGATTGGTTAACTACTCATCATGCCAAAATTGATTGTTTTTCGTAAGGTTGTTAGTTTTCATATTCCTAACCAACCCGTTGTATGCAATTCAAGCAACTAAACCATTAAAATCAATTCTCGTCATATCTAATCATAAAGCTATTCGTTTATTGAAAAAGCGGATGTCAAGCTTTCTTAGCCCATGTTATGGATTTGAATAAAGACACGTCAAATTTGAATAATATTCTGTTGTTATTGACTTTCTGACGTATTTCCGAAGAACTTCCTTGGCCTACCCCGTAACGTGAAGTTGAATTCTTATTGATCTTGAACCCGGTACAAAGCCCATTTTAAAACCCCATATTGAATGGCTCCTATTGAACTTCGGGGAGTTAAAGGTCCAACTACGAGAATTGTTGGACATCGGTTTCATTAAATCTAGTACATCTCCTTGGGGTGCTCCTGTTTTATTCGTAAAGAAGAAAGACGGGAGTATGCGACTTTATATTGACTATCGGGAATTGAACCATGTCACCATCAAGAATAGGTATCCTCTACCTCGTATTGATGACTTGTTTGACCAATTACAAGAGGCACAATTCTTTTCAAAATCGATCTTCGATTACGGATATCATCACCAAGAAAGATTAGAATCGAGGATATTCCAAAGACGCCTTGAACTTCGGTATGGGCATTATGAATTCTTAGTCACGTCTTTCGGACTAACTAATGCTCCTGCGGCTTTCATGGATATGATGAACCGAGTATTCAAGGATTATTTGGATCGGTTTGTTGTTGTCTTTATTGATGACATCCTCATATATTCCAAAAGTCGTGAAGATCATGAGCACCATTTGAAGCCGGTACTCCAAAGGCTTCGTGAAAACAAACTATATGCCAAATTGAAGAAATGCGAGTTACGGCTTGAGGAAGTAGCATTTCTTGGGCACGCGGTGTCAAAACATGGAGTATCCGTGGACCCGAAGATTGAAGCAATACAAAGTTGAGCAACCAAGTCGGTGGACCAAGACGAAGCTTTTGGGCTTAGTTTGGTTATTATCGGAGATTCGTGGAAGGACTTTCTCGAATCGCTACTCCATTAACTCAAATGACTCGGAAAGATATAAAATTCGTTTGGGCGAAGAATGTGAGAAGAGTTTCCAAGAGCTTAAGAGGAGACTTATTTCTAAGACTGTTCTAACAATACCATCCGGTTCGGATGGATTTGTTATCTCAAATGATGCTTCGAGCAAAGGGTTAGGATGTGTTCTCATGCAACGGGGAAAGTCATAGCCTATGCCTTGCGACAACTTAAAGAGTATGAGAGGAATTATCCTACTCATGATCTAGAGTTAGCGTGATCATTTTTTAATTAAAGGTATGGAGGCACTATCTATATGGGGAGAAAGTGGAGATATATTCAGACCATAAAAGCCTTAAATATTTCTTCACTCAAAAAGAACTCAACATGCGGTAGCGACGTTGGCTCGAGCTATTGAAAGACTACGACTACACTATTTAATACCATCCTGGTAAAGCGAACGTGGTAGCTGACGCATTGAGTAGAAGATCATATGCGGGAATGAGTGCGATGATGTCAAGTATACGCATAGAGCCAACTTTAATAGAAAAAGTTAAGGTTGCTCGAAGCCACCGAGCCGAGGCGATGATGCGTATGAAGAAGAAAGTACAAGAAGGAGCTATTCCAGAAGCGAGAATTGATAAAGAAGGAATACTTCAAGTCCACTCTAGACTTTGTGTTCCTAACGACTCTGATTTGAAGTACAAGATTATGATGGAGGCACAGAATACACAATTTGCAATCCATCCTGGAAGTACCAAAATGTATCGTGATCTTCGACATATATTTTGGTGGAACAATATGAAGAGAGAGATTGCAAAGTTTATCTCAATGTGTTTAACTTGTCAACGTGTAAAGGCGGAGCATCTAGTACCTAAGGGTCCGTTGTAACCACTTGAGATTCCGAAATGGAAGTGGGAACACATTACCATGGATTTCGTTACGGGTCTTCCTACGGTTTCTCAAGGCATCAATGTTATTTGGCTTATTGTTGATAGATTAACCAAGTCTGCTCATTTCTTGCCGACACGGAGACTTATTCCTTGAACGTCTTGCTAGTATATGCGTGAATGAGATTGTGAGGTTGTATGGCATGCCCAGTATCCATAGTTTCGGATCGTGACCCAAGATTCACTTCAAGATTTTGGGTTAACTTGCAAAAAGCTATGGGCACGCATTATTTACGATTGATTCGGCATACCATCCTCAAACAGACGGACAATCGAAAGGACTATTCAAACTCTTGAAGATTTATTAAGACTCTGTGTCCTAGACTTCAAGGGCAGTTGGGATAAGTATTCACCATTGGTGGGATTCTCCTACAACAACAGTTATCAGGCAAGTATAGGTGTGGCAACATTTGAAGCATTATATGGACGAAAGTGTCGCTCTCCAGTATGTTGGGACGAGGTGGGTGAAGCAACATTGTTGGGACCTTAGTTGGTACGTATGACTATGAAAAAGATCCAAATGATTCGACAACGTATACAAACGGCACAAGATCGACAAAAGAGTTATGCGGATCTTCATCGAAAGGACGTGGAATTTAGTATAGGGGATCATGTATTGTTGCGAGTTGCTCCATGGAAGGGAGTTACAAGATTTGGGAAGATAAGATCAATCTACGATTTATTGGTGCATTTCAAATTCTTGACCGAGTAGGAAATGTAGCCTATAGACTCGCGTTACCTCCGAGTATGTCTCGTGTTCATAATGTGTTTCACATATCTGTACTTCGTAAATATGTGAAAGACCCGAACCAAGTTATAGAGTTAGAACCGGACGAGATAGCCGAAGACTTAACGTATGAGGAGGTACCTATCAAGATCTTGGATAGGAAGGAGCATGTCCTACGCGCAAAGGTCATACCACAAGTGTGACACCCCCAAAATAGGTCCATTCCATCCAACCCATTCTGAGTCGCCAAATACATGGTACAGAAATAACTACAATTTTATTATTACAATATATAAACTGTGAGTTAAAATACAGATATTGCTATCTAGACAATATCCACACGCAAATAAATCCCCATCATAATTATTGATACATTATTTTACAAAAATGGTGAGGACTACTAAACAACTCTCTCTAGAACCTTCATTCCATACCCGACTAGTACTCGCTACATTCTCGCCTCCCGAGAAGAAAAATGGAACAACAAGGAAAAGGGTGAGCTCAACTAGCCCAAGAAAGAATATTATGACTAAGATAATATACAACAAATTATCGTTAGTCTTCAATAGGAAATATCTAATAGAATACAATAGACAACCAGGTTTAAATCAATCTTCGCAGCCAGAAATAATAATTCATTAGAAGAGTTAAGTAGAGAATGCAAACTACTATCTTCTATATATGAATTTAAAAGTTCATCGTCGATATTTAAAAGTTCCTCATCATATAAATCAATAATTAATTATTCACAAATAATATTACAGAATCACAGATCGCAACCAGTAGTTCTCCTGAGAAAGAGGGGCTTTCCAATAAGAATTTCTCTTCTTGGTAGCGCATTAGGTGACCAAACCTCTCCTTAGATGAACTTTCTAGACATTGCCAATAATGTTATCTAATAATATTATTCAGGATAATATGAATTATTGCTCTGATAATGGAAAATACTATGTAATGACAATTTATTGAAACAACAGTAATATAAAATATCAATGCATCAATTATTGAATCAATAAAATAAAATACTAAATAGTAATTACTGTAATAATTATTGAGTAGTGCCTTCTTACGTAAGAATCAATAATTGGTGCAATACCATGTGCTACTGTTCAACAACGCGTATTAGTGTGTTTTAACCACCGGGTATTCCAACAATATAATTGATAACAACTACGCAAGTTATTTATAAACAACTTATATTTGTCGTTTTCTTCATCCAATCGCTTTTCGTTATGGGGCCCACAAAGACCGTGTCTTGAGTAAATGCGAATATTCCCAAACAAAGATGAATATTCCACGACCAAACGAATATTCCCCGACGATAATGAATATTTTATAACCACTTGCTTATTCAAATATTTGCGTATTTTACCCATAACTATCCACATTAATCAAATCAACCCTTACTATTTCAAAATAATAAATAGAGGAAAATAAATTTCATTTATTAGTAATTTGGGGTCTTACAACCTCCCTCCTTATGAAATTTCGTCCTCAAAATTGACGTCGATGCACAGTGTTTCGAAAAGATGATAATACCTCGCTTTCATTTCCATTTCCAACTCCCGTGTCATTTCCTCAATAGCATGGTTTCTCCACAAAACTTTAACTTGTGGTATAACCTCAGTTACATAGGACATGTTCTTTCCTATCCAAGATCTTGACAATTACCTCCTCGTGACGTTAAGTCTTGGCTATCTCGTCCCGGTTCTAACTCAATGACGTGGTTCGAATTAGTCCACATATTTACGTAACATCGATCGTGAAAAACGTTATGAACACGCGTCATACTTGGCGGTAAAACGAGTCTATAGGCCACAGTTCCTATTCGATCGAGAATTTTAAATGGATTAATAAATCGAAGGTTTGACCTTTCCTCACCTCACCGATTCTCGCTTTTGAAATAGCAACTTCTTGCACCTCCTTCTTCAAATTCATCAGCTCCGGTGTGTAGCTTGAACAGCTTTAACTTTATCGATTAAAGTCGATTATACTTGTATATAATCACGTGGGTAACTAGAGTTTTCATCTCCATCTCTATTATTTGTAAATTATACGAAATTAGTCTTTGATAATATCGTACTCGTACTTGTATATGATCTTCTACTCAACACGTCAGCTACCACGTTCGCTTTTCCAGGATGGCATGGTCAGAACATGTGCTGAAATGAGTCTCCTCTTGAGTTCTTCGAAGCTCTTCCTACATTCTTTGCTCCATTCGAATTTTGTATCTCTACGAGTCAGCTGCATTAATGGAATAGCGATTTGAGAATATCCTTCAACGAATCTCCGATAATAACCAACTAAGCCTAGAAAGCTACGTATTTCGATTACCGACTTAGGTTGTTCTCAATCGTGACTCATATCCCAACCTTGGATAAGCGTTACAATGACACCTATCGGTTTACTATCACACGAATATGGTGTCCCCTACGAGAGTCGGCGGGTTTGCATTCCACAAAGGAAGTCACCAGATAAAGGCTCAGTGTACCAAATTTATAGTTAAATTTTAACTCACGAAGTTCAATAGAGCCAATCGATATGAGATTTTAGAAATGAGTTTTGTCTTCGGGTTCAAAGTCGATACAAAATTTAATATCATTCTTTGGGAGTAAACCAAGAAATTCTTCAGAAATACGTGCGGAAAAATCAATAACAACAGAATATTATTCAAATCTGACGTGTCTTTATTCAAATCCATAACATGGACTAAGAAAACTTGACATCCGTAATAAACGAATGACTTCATGGCTTGATATGAAAATGTTTGATTACAATGGTTTGATTGCTTGAATTCGAATAACAGGTTGCTTAAGAATATGAAAACTAACAACCTTATAAAAGTAATCAATTTAGGCATGATGAGTAGTTAACCTTAAAATCACATCAAAAGCAAATATCTCTATAGAAATAAGGTTAACAGGTAATGTGATAGTGCCAACCTGAATCAAGCAAGATTTCTAAACAATGGATGTAATGAAAGTTTCTCTAACGCGGTCTCTCCATAACTAGGTCAAAGTCTAATTTCTCCGTAGTCAAGTTCAAACGCGTTGGCGCAAGCAAAGAGAGATAAAAGAATGGGTAGAACCGGGGTATCTAGTAAGGTATAAACTTCGCAAGAATTTATAATTAACTAACCCATACTAACTTCGTTCGGGTCCTCGCATTTTGTGACCGGTCACGACAAATGCTCTTCCGAGAACCGATTGACTTTGACTTTTCTGGGACATCCTTTTAAGTCACCATTCCGGCCGGATTTGGGTTTTAAATACCATACAATCTCGAGCAATATGTCCTTCTTTTCCACAATTATAGCATACCTTAAACTGTTGTGGGCAGTTTGGGCTGATATGTCCCTCTTTTCCGCATTTGTAACATACGACCGGTGGTATTTCTCCTCCCTTGGAACCAGTTGCTACTGGCGCTGACATCTTCACATGGTCGTTGTTGAATCTACTCTTTTTAAAATCTCCTCCCAACTCGCTTCTTCTATTTTTATGGCCACGATTACCACCGAGTGGTTTCTGCCTTTGTCCAGTATTCTTCTTTCTCCGTTGGTTATCGTTATTACGATGGTCACTATCATCGGTATGATCCTGGTTATGGTCCCTCGGTTGAACCTACTCATATCTCGCTCTAACAACTGAGCCCTGTTGACAACATCTGAATAGAGAGAAAATTTATGAGAAATGAGATACTGACGTATGTCGGGTTTCAAACCTCTCGAAACATCCGCGTCATCGTTCCTCATTCTCCACCAAATGAGGTGCAAACACGGATAACTCATGAACTTTGCTTCGTACTGGGACACCGTCATGTTATTCTGCTCCAGTCTAATAAAGTCCACTTCCTTCATATGACGAATACTTTCAGGGAAGTACTTGTCATTGAACTATTTTTGAAATGTCTCCCATGACATCTTTGAGTGCGGTGAATGGAGTACGCTTCACGATTCCCACCAATGTCTGCGCCTCGCCACGGAACATAAAAAGTAGCGAATGGAACTTTCTGTTCCTCCGCATCCCAAGACATCGAATATCTTGGTAATTTGTTTGACCCACGTCTCGCCTTTAATCGGATCCGGCTTTCCCCGAATTACGGTGGTCCCAACTCTTTGAATCGCTTGGCCGTGACCACCCGTGAATTGCTATCATTTCCTCCTCAGTATTTTGAACACGAGTCTCCTCGTGCGATTTTGCATGAACTGCAAAAAGCTTTTAAACATCCCTCGTTCATCATCTCGCTCGGTGGTGTTGTTTCACGGGAGGTACATTGCCGGACTGTTATGCGTTCTCCTCGTTGGTAAGTACAGCATCTCCACGGTCTCATTTACTCCATTTGTTAATATTCTCGTTCGACATTCTCAAATCTTCGTCATAAAACAAGGGTTAATTAAGGAAATCAATATATCACATAATATCCCTATATACTAACCCTAACTAACAAATAAGCTTTAGGTAAGACACACTAGCGAAGGATTTACTCGTCTCTCCCTCCTAGTTCTATTCCCGATCTCCACGGAGATCATATCCCTAAGCTCGATACCAACCGGTGGCGCCCCAAAATAGGTCCATTCCATCCAACCCATTCTCGAGTCGCCAAATACATGGTATGAAATAACTACAACTTTATTATTACAACATATAAATCGTGAGTTTAAATACGAGATATTGCTATCTGAACAATATCCACACGCAAATAAATCCCCATCATAATTATTGATACATTATTTTACAAAATGGTGAGGACTACTAAACAACTCTCTCTAGAACCTTCATTCCATACCCAGACTAGTACTCGCTACATTCTCGCCTCCCGAGAAGAAAAATGGAACAACAAGGAAAAGGGTGAGCTCAACTAGTCCGATAAAGAATATTATGACTAAGATAATATACAACAAATTATTGTTAGTCTTCAACGAGGAAATATCTAATAGAATACAATAGACAACCAGGTTTTAAATCAATCTTCGCGTGAAATAATAATTCATTAGAAGAGTTAAGTAGAGAATGCAAACTACTATCTTCTATATATGAATTTAAAAGTTCATCGTCGATATTTTATCCTCGTAACATCAATCAATATATATCGGAATCAAATATTCATCTTTGCACTCTGAGCCAAAGATATTCATCGATTAGTCATGTTCATCTAAACACTGTTCATCTTTGCACTACGGGCCAAAGATATTAATCGATCGGTCGTGTTCATCTCAACACTGTTCATCTTTGACTACGGACCAAAGATATTCATCAAAAATCATTCATCTTTGCACTACTGGGCCAAAGATATTCGATAATATCATCATTTAGACCCAGGATGATGAAAAATATTTTAAAGGAAACGAATCCGGTGAAACAAAAGAACAATTATTAAGGATTCATATTTTAAACAATCCAAGTTCAAAAATACTTCATAAGTAATCGGTGGAGTAAAATTCAAGAATGATCAAAACATGGATACAATAAAAGCTAGTATCCATAATAGATATTTTGGACAAAAAAGAAGAAATTTTATTTTTTATTGAATAATGTCAAGTATTAATGAATAGTGCAGATGTATATCGTGAATAGTCTTTAGTATCACGTGAATAGTAACTCAAACACACAAAGATAGAAATTTCACAAAAAACATCTTCACATTTAAGTGAATAGTACTCGTGAATAATAACTCATGAATAGTAACTCATGAATAGTAACTCATGAATAGTAACTCGTGAATAGTAACCCCGACATAAAAAGTTTCAAATTTGATAAAAATTTCCAACCAATATTTGACATTATGATATTGAAGAAATAATATCATTTTCTTAATAAAATAACATCCTTACCTCGAAAGAATAGTACTTCTAGTTGAAACAGGATATAGGCTATGACTTGAACTTGCATCAGATATAGCAATACTCAAAGTATACTCAAAATACTCACAAGAATAAACGATAATATAGAGAGAAAACTTGATTTACGGTGTATTTTCAATTCTACACCTAAGCACCTATTTATATGAAAATCTTTAGAACACCAAAGCGAAAATTTAATATAATATTAATATTTACAAAACACATTCCTCGCCCACTTTGAAATCTGATTTCAGCCACCAAGCACATGTTAAAGATGGCCACCAACATTTGAAAAACGTTTTCTTAAAAACATAATTAAAACTTCCAAAATAAATTATTTGAACTTTGGAACTTAAATAATTCATAATAAATAGCTCTTTCATCAGAAAAATTCAAAACTCGCGACTTTCCATAGGAAATTCCATTATCTACAACTTTGCAGAAGGAAGTTTTTCCAAATTCCAAACAAAAATTAACCGAAATTCATAAACGAGTGATTTTACAGGCTATAATCTAATTTCGATCAATAATTGTGTCCACCGACACACAAAATATGTGTTAAATATTTAATGCCACAAAAATACTCTTCATCCTCATATACTCATATATCCCACATTCATTATAAAAATATCACCGTTAATATATTATTAAAATAATATATTTAAATGAATTATTTTATCGGAAAAAGATAAAATATTAATTTTCAACAATTGTCACATTAAAAATTTCTCCATCTATATCCACAAAAAATCAATATTTTCCTCATCATATAAATCAATTATTAATTATTCACAAATAATATTACGAGAATCACAGATCTTGTGACCCGGTAGTTCTGAGGAAGAGAGGGCTTTCGATAAAATTTCTCTCTTCTTGGTAGCCTTGATTAGGTGACCAAACCTCTCCTTAGGCGAACTTTCTAGATATTGCCAATAATGTTATCTAATAATATTATTAGGATAATATGAATTATTGCTCAGATAATGGAAAATACTATGTAATGACAATTTATTGAAACAACGATAATATAAAATATCGATGCGTGATTATTGAATCAATAAAATAAAATACTAAATAATAATTCTTTGTAACAATTATTGAGTAGTGCCTTCTTACGTAAGAATCAATAATTGGTGCAATACCATATCTACTCTTGTTCAATAGCGTATTAGTGTGTTTTAACATAGAATATTCCAACGATATTAATTGTAACAACTACTGCCAGTTATTTATAAACAACTTATATTTATCGTTTTCTTCATCCAATCGCTTTTCAGTTATGGGGCCCACAAATGAATGCTACTTAGTCAATGCGAATATTCCCAAGACGATCTGAATATTCCACGACCAAACGAATATTCCCAAACAATAATGAATATTTTATAACCACTTGCTTATTCGAAATATTTGCGTATTTTACCCATAACTATCCACATTAATCAAATCAACCCTTACTATTTCAAAATAATAAATAGAGGAAAATAAATTTCATTTATTAATAATTTGGGGTCTTACAACAAGTTAAAGTTCTGTGGAGGAATCATGCTATAGAGGAAATGACCTGGGAATTGGAAACGGAAATGAAAGCGAGGTATCCTCACCTTTTCGAAACACCAGGTATGTACGTCAATTTCGAGGACGAAGTTTCATAAGGAGGGGAGGTTGTAAGAGCCCAACATATTATTAATGAAATTTAATTTTCTCTATTTATTATTTTGAAATAGTAAGGGTTGATTTGATTAATGTGGATAGTTAGGGGTAAAATACGCAAATATTTTAAAATAAGCAAGTGGTTATAAAATATTCATTGTTGTTTGGAATATTCGTTTGGTCGTGGAATATTCGTGATCGTTTGTCAGAATATTCGTATTTACTGCAAGAGCTATGTGTGTGGGCCCTATAACTAAAAGCGATTGATGAAGAAAACGACAAATATAAGTTGTTTAAAAATAACAAAGTAGTTATTACTATCATCTTGTAAAAATACTCTGGTTAAAACACAAGAAGACATTACCAGATTGCATCAATTATTGATTCCTACGTGAAGGCACTACTTAATAATGGTTACGTGAATTATCGCTCAAAGATTTTATTGATTTAATAATTGCTGAGTTGATATTTTATATTGCTGTTGTTTCAATAATTGTCATTACACAGTATTTTTCATTATCGAAGCAATAATTCATATTATCTGAATAATATTATTAGATAACATTATTGGCAATGTCTAGAAAGTTCTGTCTAAGGAGAGGTTTGGTCACCTAATTATGGCTACCAAGAAGGAGAAATTCTTATTGGAAAGCCCCTCTTTCCTGGGAACTGCCTGGTTGTCAATATTGTGATTCTGTAATATTATTTGTGAATAATTAATTATTGATTCATATGATGAGGAAAATATTGATTTTATGTGGATATAGATGGAGAAAAATTTTAATGTGACAATTGTTGAAAATTGAAATTTTATCTTTTTCTGATAAAATAATTCATTTAAATGTATTATTATATTTTAAATATATAATAATGGTGATATTTTACAACGAATGTGGGATATATGAGTATACGAGGAGAAAGAGTATTTTTGTTGCAATAAATGTTTAAAACATGTTAAACATGTCTGCGGGACCCCATTTATTGACTCAAAATTTGATTATAACTTTATAAAATCGTCTGCTTTATGGATTTCGGTCAATTTCGCTTTTGGAATTTGGAAAACTTTTCTTCTCAGTTGTAGAGAATTGAATTTCCTATAAAAAGTCGCGAGATTCAAATTTCTGATAAAAGGGCTATTTATTGTGAATTATTGAAGTTCAAGCTCAAATAATTGATTTTGGAATTTTAATTATTATTTTAAAGAAAACGTTTTTTTGCATTTAAGTGGGCTAACATGTGATATTAATTGCTGAAATCAGATCTTCAAAGATGGGCTAAGGAAATTTATAATATATATTAATATTTTATTAAATTTTACGCTTTGGTGTTCTAAAGATTTTCCTATAAATAGGGTGCTTAGGTTAGAATTGAAAATCACACTTAAATCAAAGTTTTCTCTCTATATTATCGAGAGTATTCTTGTGAGTATTTTGAGTATACTTTGAGTATTGTTAGACGGTGCAAGTTCCTTCAAAGACTATACCAAGCTTATTCCAAATTAGAAATACTAATCTTTCGAGGTAAGGGATGTTATTTTCTTCTCAAATGATATTATTTCTTCAATATCATTATCTTCAAATATTGGTTGGAACTTTTATCAAATTTGGAACTTTTTCATATCGGGTTACTATTCACGAGTACTATTCTTGAAGCGTGAAGATGTTTTTTTTGTGAAATTTCTATCTTTTGGTGTAGAGTTACTATTCACGATACTCAAGACTATTCACGTGATACTTGCACTATTCACGAATCGACACTATTCACCGAAAAAATGAAATTTCTTCTTTTTATCCAAAATATCTATTATGGATACTAGCTTTGATTGTATCCATGTTTTGATCATTCTTGAATTTTACACCACTGTGATTATTTTTGAGGTATTTTTGGACGTGATAAAACAAAGTACTGAATCCTTAATCCTTAATCCTTGTCATTTTGTTTCACTTTGGATTCGTTTCTTTAAAAATATTTTTCATCATCTTCTACCTTAAATGATGATATTATGGAATATTTTTGGCCCGTGAGTGCAAAGATGAATGATTTCAAGAATATCTTTGGCCGTAGTGCAAATGAACAGTGTTTAGATGAACATGACCCAATCGATGAATATCTTTGGCCTCAGAGTGCAAAGATGAATATTTGATTCCGATATATATTGATTGATGTTATAGGGATAAAAGATAGACGATGAACTTTTAAATTCATACATAGAAGATAGTAGTTTGCATTCTCTACTTAAATCTTCTAATGAATTATTATTTCCACTTCGCGAATATTGATTTAAAATTTGTTGTCTATTGTATTCTATTAGATTTTTCCTGTTGAAGACTAACGATAATTTGTTGTATATTATCTTAGTCATAATATTCTTTTTGGGCTAGTTGAGCTCACCCTTTTCCTTTTTGTTCCATTTTTCTTCTCGTGAGGCGAGAATATAGCGAGTAATGAGTCTGGGTATGGAATGAAGGTTCTAGAGAGAGTTGTTTAGTAGTCCTCACCATTTTGTAAAATAATGTATCAATAAATGTGATGAGGATTTATTTGAGTATAGATATTGTCTAGAAGATAAAATTTGTATTCAAACTCACAGTTTCTCATTGTAATAATAAAGTTGTAGTTGCTTTACATCATGTATTGACAACTCGTAATGGGTGATGTATACCTATTTTGGGGGCGTCACGAGATGTTTTCCACATCTCGATGGGGATGACATTCGAAATCACCGACCTTCCCCGCGTATTATTCGCGGTAGTTTGCAGCGGTGCTTACTACCCCGCCGATCGCTAAACTTTTTCGTTCCCACTTTCGAGCGGTGGTATACGAAGCTTTCATCGGAAATGTTTTGATGTCGCACTGAATTGATGCCAATGGTTTTAGAATACCAGATCTTCCGATACCTTCACTGAAGTAATATTCCACGGATTACTTCACTTGACTTCGCCTGATGTTACGCTAGATTGATGACAACCACCAGATGTCTCACCCTTTTTAGGTGATTTGGAGTTTCCTTTCGCTGTTAGGTGCTTGTGCCCCATTTTCTTGAGCATTTGATTCGCAACCCGGCTGAACTGATGACCTGAATGCCGCTGACATCCTGGATGGTGCAACTCGCTCTTTCGCTGTTCATATTTGAACTTCGGTGTAGAGGCCTCAACTCGTGAGGACTTAACGCATGTTGATGGTGTAGATTTCATTCGCTAGGCCTTTCGTCGTTGACCTTCTGCTTTTGAGGACTTTCTTAAGAATTCTCCCCTTCTTTTGATGAGAGGATTTATCTCGCCTTAAACTCCTTCCCTTTCTGGGAATCGAAAAATGCCTCAGTCCTTTCGCATGTTGTTGTCGGGGATTCATATGAGGAACTCTCTTTGTTGATCAAATCGCGAGTGAATAATATCTGAATAACTATTGAGATGATGATGGACCATGCTGATGGCGCTGACTGGTGCATTTTCCACTTTAGGATGGTTGATAAATGCCCAGTGTTGAGTTGTTACTTCTTCCGAGATTGCCCCAATCTTGTTGTAAGGGACCCAATATCCGGTCGTCGCCAATTTTGAAATTTCCCCAGCCTCGCTTGTTGTCTGTGATAGTTTCTTTGACAAATGAGCTGATAAAACGCCGAGATCGCAAGAGGCTTTTACTTCTGTACCATCTAGTGAACAGGTAGTGGATGTGGGCTTTGATGTTGATAGCTCTTTTTGGTAGAGATGTCGCTTTGTTAGAGAGATAATGCTCTAACTCATAGTGATATCGCTGTTGCTGAGCGGGATGACGCTATATCTACCCGAGATATCGCATGTAGTTAGCGGTGGATCTGTTGGCTCGTGTAGAAACCCTTGGGCAGGAGATCACAACGTTACCTCCTTCTTCTGAGAGGGAATCCATGTTGTACTTGATAGCCCGCATATACACTGATTTGTAGATGGGCTTGTATTTTCCTGCACAGACTAGCTTAGCCATTTTGTCATGTATAGTACACATTGTATATATTAAACAACATTATATATGGCAGGGAAATATATGTTGATTCACTTCCCTTTTAGTTGTGCCTTGTTACTTGCTTGATATTTGCTTATTTCTCCAGGACTTTATGATCTGGGTGTATTCTGAACTCCTCCTTGATGGATGGACAGTGAGATGTCTTAGGATTTTTAGCATGGATCGTCGATTTGTGTGTATTTCCTACCATCTTTGGTGTCTTGGGACTGGTTTCTGTATGTGGTTATGGATAAGAGTGTTTGTTTTTGTTTTTTCTGTGGTGAGACTGGACCATAAAGATGGCTGCCTACGTACTCCCGTGTATTGGGGAGATCAGGTCGACGTAGTTCGCCCATGTATAGGGCGGATTGTAGATGAAAAGTTTAATCCCATGTACAAGATAAATTGAAGGTGTGAAAGGTTTAATCCCTGGTGGGATAAAGTGAAGGTGAGAAAGGTTTTGAAAACCTGCAGGGAGTGAAAGATTTGGTGATCCGAAACCAGGCTGCTGGTTGGAAAGTGTGATTGTCCCTAATGGGGCAGATGAATGTGAAGTGAAGTTGTATATAATGAAGGGTTAAAGAACCGGAATGATTGGTGATCTGATGATCCAAAACCAGAATGTTCGCTTGATGGTAACCTCAGACATAGTACCATTTCACGGTGTCCGAATTGATGAGTTGCGAAAATTCATCGCCGTCCATTTCCTGTAATCTGAAAGTGCCTCCTGTCAATACCTCCTTGATAATAAACGGGCTTTCCTAGTTTGGAGTGAATTTTCCTTTAGACTGAGCTAGGTTGTCAATGATCTTCTTCAAAACCAAGTCGTGTTGTTTGAACTGTCGTAGTTAGACTTTCTGTTGTAGGATCTTTTTTTCAAGTAGAGGGTCGTTCATGTGTGGGACACAGACTCCACCATGGATCTCATTCATGAGTTTCTGAGCTTGGTCTTGGTCCAAATATCTGAGGAGACCTAGTCTTGCATCTCTTTTGTAGAGTGCATCTCCGCTCAGGTAGAATTTATAGCAAGTCGATGGATCCACTTTTTCTCAGTCGGGCTTGCCTCAGCGGGTGTAGATCCATCGCGTAGGTACTCCTTGATATGCTGATACCAAGGATACTGGATGGGAGGTAGCTCATCCGATACTTCTCCAACATAGTTCCCATAGGCTGGTGCCTTGTGCAGGGTAAATGTGACGCTTGGCATGTGTTCCTTGTCAGGCATGTGAATCAAGGAGGCCAAAGTTGCTAACGCATCTGCAAAGTCATTCCTATTATGAGGAATGTGTAGAAAGTTGATTTCTTCGAACTCCAAAACCATCTGTAGAACCTACCGATGGTAAGGCAGCAACTGTAGAACCTGTTGAAGAGATTTTTCTTTTTCTTTTTATTTTTTATTTTTTATTTTTCTCTTTTTCTCTTTTTTTTTTCTTATTTTTTATTTTTTTTCTTTTTTTATGCATTAGATCGTGGAAAAGAGCCATACGGCTCACTGATAGGTAGCTCTAGCATTGATGAGGCCGAATGACAATCGTCTGGAGCAAAGGGCTCCCCAAGAAGTGATGAATGCAGATTTCTCACGATCCTTTTCAGCAACTATGATTTGATGGTACCCTGCAAAGAAATACGCAAAGGAGTACATGTCATACTGAGTCGTATTGTCAATGAGTATGTGGATGAATTAGACGGGAAAGCTATCTTTGACACAAGCTTTGTTCAGATCACTGTAATCCACGCAAACTCGCACCTCTCCTCCGGTTTCGGCACAGGGACTATATTGGATAGCCATTCAGGGTATGTTGACACCATGATGATGCCGATTTGAAATTGTTTCACGATTTCTTCTTTAACTTTTAACCTCCACTCAGATTTTAATCGTCTGAGCTTCTGCTTGACTGGCTTGAATCCTCCTTTGATGGGAAGGCGATGAATGACAATGTCAGTGGATAAACCAACCATGTCTTCACGAGACCATGCAAACACATCCTGGAATAGGGTCAATAGAGTAATCATATCATTCCTTTGGTTTGGAGTGAGGTCCGTACCAATCTGGATTTGTTTGGGGTTTTCTAAGGTTCCGAGGTTTAAAAGAAGTGGTTTGATCAAGATTTGGCTTGGGTTTGTCTTCGACCCATTCTTTGATCTCCTTAGGTATCTTATAGTCCTCTTGTACTTCCATCAAGTATGATTCCAACTTTACATCAAAGTTACAGTCCTTGTGGAGAATAGGCACCTCATCAGTAAGTCTAGGCACATCTAAATTTAGAGTCCTGAACCAAAATGCTCTCACCTAATATATGAAACTGTTCAATCACACAAAGTGTTAGCATGTAATGACAAAAGTAACTGCTAATACTGTACAGAAAAAGTAAGCAGTTATTGCTATCTACATGGCAGAATGAGTTTCTGCCCGCTTTACCCTCATCGACCAATGCAAGGAGTGTTGCTCCAATTGTCGATGGCAAAGTCCTGATGGACTGCAGTGATGGAGGGGCTGTCATTGTCCTCCTTTTCCCGAATGATGACCATTATGTCTGGGCAATCATCGTCAGGGGTGTATCTGTTTGTATGTTCATCATGGACAATGATGCGTATGCCTGACATCATTCTGACGATGTCTTGCTTAATTCTTCGTTCCTCTTCTTCCACTCTGGGGCCTGGAATAAAGACTTCTTTCTCCTTTACCAGTATCGGTTTGGGAAATAACATAGCCATTACGCTGGCTGGCACCTTTACAGGAGGTTGTGCGGACTCAGGATTCGCAGGTGGAGACAATCGTCGTGTAACTGAAGCCGGAGGAATCTGATGATGCTTATGTGGATTCCTTCGACTGGAACTAGCAGTATTTGGACCTTGGGTTCCTCGTTGTATGGAGGATTTAGCATGTACGAGTATCCTCGTACCCTGAGTAGATTGATGTAGTTCTTTAAGCAGAACAACCAAATCTGTGATTTGTTTACTTAATTCGTCGAATTCTTTGCGATAAATTGGATTAAGATCAGTCTGGTCAGATGAAGACATAATTGGTTATAGGCTTGTGGCCTTTTTGGATTTTGACCGGGTTATAGGTCCGATTGGTTCCTACAAAAAAGACTTATGTAGTTTAGTATTAGTGAATGTAGCAATATTACATAATGTGTCCGTTTAGGAGTATCGTCTTGCGAAACGGATGTCAGTTGACAAGATAGTTGTTGCCTCTTTTTCAGTTCTAACAAAAGAGCTCTAACTCATGCAAGCATACATGCGTCAACAAGTAATATAGAGTAAGTAAAGTATCGATCCCACAGAGAAAGTTGTCTAATTCAACTCACTATGCATCAATTACATCACTATATTTATATGCTCAAACTAATGAATATAATTGGTGAATTACTCTAATTGCAAATAAAGACTAAAACAAGAATAAAAATGTAATAAATCAAATCTGAAAGTAATGAGATCCTAACTTCATTTAATACTTCGTCTAATCACCACTATCATGCAAGAATTATTCACATATCACAGGAAAGTAGCCAAGAGCACTAATAGAGTCATAGCCATTTTTCAATGTACTATGGCCTACTTACACAGCATCCACAAGCGATAGACTCCATGTAATCATCAATATAACCAAAATCACTGTATGTCTATGTGAAATTGCAACCATATTGAATTTAAGCACAAGCCCTTATTCTAACTCATACGGTGAAACAGTATATATCTATCTGGTTCACGAAATACACAAGCCATACAAAATAGCCCCATATACGTATGCTATCATGATTACAATTCATACTTGCATGTCCATTATCAATTCCATACAAGTACTGAAAACGAATGGTGATCAAACATTCATATATGCAAAACAACCATGATAGAAATCCCATATGATATGTAAAACAGTCCAACATTAAAGCATGCAACTAAACTACATATTAAAATCCGTTAGAATCCCATAATGGAGTTTAGTTCATGACTGAACCAAAAGCTATTATGGGATCAAGGCAAAACATGGATAATAAACAAACAATTGAAAGAGAGAAGAAAGAATCGATCCAACCCAATTGCTTATTGCAAACCCAACGTAACATGCACGCCCTCAATAATATCCAGCGAAATACTAATAATTATCCATAATGATAGAAAATCCCAAGAAGAATTAGAAAAGTTGGAGTTTAGGCTTCGTTCTACGTTGGAATCTCCCTTAGAGTGCAAACCCTAGTTTCCAATATAAAAATACGTAAAAACTGATAAATGATACGTCTGACACCAGTCAGAAATCGTTTTTAATTAATTACAACCCTTAAAATTAAAAATTAAAATAAATAAATTTCAAGAAGAATATCCATCACATGGGCGCCAAGGTACGCCTCCTAGTAATTCTCATGGCAGGCTCGCGACTTAGCAAAGCAGCTATGTCCGGTCCAAATTAGTGGGTGGCGCTACAGTGCGCTGTAGCTTGCTCTTTGTATATATCCACATGCTTCTCGCAACTTTGAGTTTTGGTTACTCACTGCAATAATCGATCTATTCTGGCATTCTTATTCCTTTATCCATCCATGTTTAGTCTCCTGCTCCACTTGATCCTCATGCCATTTACATCACCAAATTATGTCATATCTTGCACTTTTACTCCAAAGGAGTTTTAAGTAAATGCAATGCAAAATAAACAAAAATGCAACTAAAAACACATTAAAATATACTTGAGTTGGGCACAGTTCGCGTGAATTGCTATCCAATAAGTAGGTAAAAAACCCACTTATCAAATACCCCCAAACTTGAACTGTTGCTTGCCCTCAAGCAATGCATACTAATGAACAATGAAAATGCAGCTATATTACTATGCAACTAAATTATGATGCAACTAGTCTCACATTGTTCCAGCTATCATAGAAATTCAGTCCAAAATGCCTCAGCGAATTTTTCCAGATTCAAGAATACAGATTCAAACCAAACTGTAGGCATAATGTCCTACACTCAGATAATTCATAAATGCTATAGAGATGCTGTGTGTGTGTGTTGTGTTCACCAAAACTTGATTTAATCAAAGAATACACATGCTAAATTGCTCAAAATAGAAAATTACAGTCTAAATCAAGACTCATGTATACTTATGCAACAAAGACTGTTCCAACATATTAAAACAAACTAAGGTTCAACAATGGGCTTAACTGCTTTATTTCTACTCACGAAGGCGATTTTTGCTCTTTCTCGCGGTGTTTATTGCTATTTTTCTGTTCTTTTTCTTTTTTTTACATGACTGTGCAATGCCTCATTCCATTAGGCAAACACTGCTACCCCTTAGCGAGCTTTCAACCAACGACTCCTAGATCATGAAAGACCTTAGGGCGCTAGGTGTTAAGACACCCCTACGGGCGTATTTACTCAAGTAGCTAGGGCCTCGAAATAAGACTAGCCACGTTATTGCTATTTGTTTTTTTATACATACCATACCCATGTTTTCTCAAAGTTTGAATGTCAATGTTTTTGCAAGTCTACATCCATGTTCCACATATTTCTCTTTTTTACCTTACATTTTCTATCGAGCAATGCAACACATACTTCTTAAACCTACAAGTGATTGTGAACACATTCGTGCAAACCGAAAGCATTTAAACAGCAACACGAACTTCATCGTGTAAAACATTATAGGTAGGTTCATGTTATCCAACATACTCAAAAATCTTTCAAAATTCACTATCATCATCGGCTAGACAAAAATTTCCATACAGCAAGAACTGTGAGACATGTAAACTAAAAAAAAATTAAAAAAAATTCTAACACATAAACAAATAAACTCAACATGAACATGCAAAATTTAAACTAATCATGCCAATACTACATGAAACTATACTACTACCCCAATACCCCCAAACTTATAATATTCAATGCCCATTGAATGAAGGTAAGGGTTAAAGAAAACTCCCATAATGATCAGTGGTACCACCCTCCTTGGGTGGTGAATCTGGTGGTGGACATGGCACTGCTGTACCGAACTAAGGCCACTCTAGCATCGTTCCTTGTCAAAGAAAAGCCTCGCCCAAGGACCTCGTGTGAGTCCCAATGGCCGCAAATGCTCTGAAATTATCGTACATGGCATCAACTTTTTGCTCTAAGCTTCGGAGCTGTCGATCCCCAGTGGCAAATGGAACTTGGGTTGACGGGCCTGCCTCATTTGTCTGAGAGGGCTGCTGTGGTGGCTCTAGGAAAGTGGGCTGGATAATAAAACCTCGTCCGCACGGGTGTGGTACACCTCCTACCCAATCCTCAAATTTTGCAATGGTGGCGTGGGTGATATCCTGGCTTGGGTTCTGCATTTGCTCATTATCCCAATGGCTGCCCTGATTAGCACACAACATAGCTACAACTGACGCTTGTGGAATGCTCCCTATAGTGCTTCCCCACAGATACCGCAACATATTTTGGTGGATAAGATGACCCACATCGATATATTTTCCGGTGATAATGCCCCATAGAATGATTGCCCTTTCCGCTGTGATCTCGTGCTGACGAGACGAAGGAACTAGTTTGGCACATATGAACAAATTCCACGCCTTAGCATATCGATTCAAAGCTACGGCGGGAAATATGCAAGGTTGATTCGTGCTGGCTTTATAAGTCCACTTCGTGCCTGGCACGCACAATTCAGCGATAACTAATTCCAAGTCCATTTCCATATGTGCACTTGCTACCCAATTCGCAGACCCAGTCGGTGGTGTGTCACTTAACCTGAAAACTGCCCTGATTGTAGGAGGTCTAATATCCACTTGCACGCCGCGCACCACGGATAACCCACTCATTGTTGCCTTCACATTCACATAGAATTCTCTAACAATTCCCATTGGGATAGGCATGGGCGTGGCAGTCAATCCAAGCCATCCTCTTTCACGAATCATGTCACACAGCTGACTTTCTTTCACAAAGATTTTGGTCATAATTCGGTAATACTCCTGCTGAGCTTCCAAATCCAGAAACTTGGTGTGATCAACCATATCCTCCCCTTGACTGCTAGAGGATGACGATGATGAAGAAAAAGATCGTGCTCTTTTTGGACCCATTTGCAATTGATAAAGATAGCACAGATGATCTGACTGAGAATGAAGAAGAACCAATGATGAGATTATCCCCAAGTTCATTTCTGCCCAACCAAATCAGAAGCCCTAGTTTTATACTGCAATGTAGAAGTTGAGTAGATATGGAACGTGGAAAAAATCGTGGATGATTACGTGGTGGAGAGATTGATGCTTTTGATATTGTAACTGATAGAGAGGAAGAGACATGCGTTATGGAGGCTGAGATGATTGCGCTTCTGTTATGATTTCAAATGAGAGCCCAAATGGTTCCCAACTCGTTTTTAAAATTGTTTCAGTCCGATGTCGCGCGTGGCCGCGCGGGTTTTCAATGTGTTTCTTGCGTGGGCGCACGAGTATGAATTGGGTCAGGATCGGCATGCCGCATGCGGTGCATGATTTATATCATTATTCATTCCTTATGCGCGCCTGCCGATCTTGATATCTCTGACTACTAATGTTCAACTCCAATCTGCATATCAGTGATGCCTTTAATTGCTGATACCTATATAGACAATAATTCACACTGTCAAGACATGAATCAGTGACTAAAGAAATTTTCACCTATTTCAAACTTTCTTAATGGAAATCTTGCTACACACTCAATTATACAACTCAGACAAATTATCAATAATGAAATAAAGATGAACCAACTAAAACAATCTAAATTGAATAAATAAAAAAACAATAGAGAAAGAAGTAATGGGTTGCCTCCCATCAAGCACTAAGTTATAGTCAATTAGCTTGACTGCCACTGAATCTCAAGTTGAAAAAAGAGTTGAGGTGTTTTCCTGTCTGTCCACCTCACCCCTTACTTTAATATCTCTTACTTTCGACAATGGCTGGACCTCCAAATCTGAATTTTCACTAGTTACACACCTCAACGGTTCATAGTTCACCAAATTCTGTTCCTCATCATATAAGACCCGATCCACCGAATCAACCCGAAAACATTCTTCTTCATCTTTTGGGAACTTTATTGCCTTAAAGACGTTAAAGGTCTCCTCCTGATCATGTACATGCATCGTGAGTTCCCCTTTTTGCACATCTATCGAAGTCCTGCCTGTGGCTAAGAATGGTCTCCCCAGTATGATTGGTATATTTTTATCTTCCTCGTAATCCAAAATGATGAAGTCAACCGGAAAGATGAATCTGTCCACCTTCACTAATACATCTTCAACAATTCCCCGTGGATACGTGATGGATTTGTCAGCTAGCTGCAAAGAAATTTTTGTTGGCCTTGGATCCGGTAATCCCAATTGGTTAAACAATGACAAGGGCATCAGATTGATGCTTGCCCCAAGATCACACAAACATTTTTCAAAATTCATCTTCCCGATTGTGCATGGAATTGTGAAACTGCCCGGATCCTTCAGTTTTGGAGGTAACTTCTGCTGAAGCACTGCACTGCACTCCTCTGTCAAGGCCACTATCTCAAACTCGTCTAATCTCCTCTTCCTTGACAGTATACCCTTCATGAACTTTGCATAGCTTAGCATTTGTTCCAATGCCTCGGTGAAAGGTATATTGATTTGTAGCTTTTTAAATATCTCCAGAAACTTGATGAATTGCTTATCTTCCCTCTGCTCATTTAATCTTTGTGGATACGGAACTCGAGGGTGATCTGGTGGTACTGAACTCACAGGTTTCTCAAATTTACCGCTTTTTCTTTCTCTTCATGTTGTACCTCGATTTTTTCGAGATTTTCTTTCTCGTGATCCCACTTTTTCGCCTCATTCACCATGCAACCTCTCATTAATAGTAATTAAGCGGCGGCGCGACTTTTAGTACCTGCAATATTTTTCCCAGATCTCAATGTGATCGCTTGACACTGCTCCTTCCCTTCTCTTCTTGGATTTGTCTTCTTATTACTTGGCAAAGAACCTTGGGGCCTGTTGTTAAGCATGCTCGCCATCTGCCCCATCTGAGTTTCCAGATTCTTAATAGCCATTTCTTGGCTTTTGATCATAACCTCTGTATTTGCCATGTATTTCATCATCATCTCCTCCATTTCTGATTTCTTTTCTTGCTGAGGTGCAACTGGAATGTGATGTTGTTTTTGTTGAGAAAATCCCGACAGAAAAGGTGGTCTAAGATTAAACTGTGGCTGCGCTGGTTGTGACTGAAACTGATTATTTGGTTGAAACTCATTCTGCTGATTCCCTTGGTTATTTGACCAACTGAAGTTTGGATGATTACGGTTGTTGGGGTTGTATGTGTTCTGAAACTGACCTTGGTCTTTTCTGTAATTACTCACATATTGTACCGACTCTGAGCTGATAGCACATTGTTCTGTTGAGTGCGACCCTGCACAGATCTCAATACAAATGCAACTGTCTTCATTTTACCTTTTGTTAATGTATCTATTTTCTTCGCCATGGCTGCCATCTGTGCTGACAACTGCGTGATAGCATCTACTTCCAACAAACCTGCAACTTTGGGCTGTGGCATCTGAGATGTAGGATTTTGAAAATCATTTGATGCCATTGTCTCGATGAGGTTATAGGCTTCCTCATAGCTCTTTTCCCATAATGCCCCTCCTGCAGCTGCATCTACAATGGGTCTCGACTGCCATCCCAATCCATTATAAAATGTGTTGATCACCATCCAATCTGGCATACCATGGTGCAGACACTTTCTCAGCATCTCTTTATATCTCTCCCATGCTTCATATAAGGACTCGCCTTCTTGTTGCTCAAACTAAGAGATAACTTTCCTCATCTTTGCAGTCTTAACTATTGGGAAGAACTTGGCTAAAAATTTCTGTGCTAAGTCCTCCCATGTAGTGATTGATCTAGCATGCAAAGAATACAACCAACTCCTTGCTTTATCCCTCAAGGAGAATGGGAAAAACCTCAGTCTAATAGCATCCTCCGTCACCCCGTTGTATCTGAATGTGTCACAAATCTCAATGAAACTCAACATATGTTCATTCGGATCATCCGTAGCAGCACCCCCAAACTCTACCAAATTCTGCACCATTTGAATAATGCCCATTTTTATCTCGAATGTATTAGCTGCTATCGCTGGTCTGACTATGCTAGACTGTAATCCATTAATATTTGGCATGGAATATTCTTTCAGAGCCCTATGTTCCTCTCTTTGCTCTTCTCCTTGTGCCTCGGCTGCCATATTAGATGTAGTACTTTCTAACTGTGCTTGTAAATTTCTCTGAACACTCGCTTCCAAACTCTCCCGCTTATGTTGTCCCGAGTGTTTAAGTCTGGTTGGATGATCAAGTCATATAAAAAATTTATACAAGTTCTTGAAACAAAAACAAAAACAAAAACAAAAATGGAAATGAGATAAGATTAGATTTGTCTAAGTCATACAATATAGCTTAAAACTAATGATAATAATAAAAATTTAAACGCCTTTCCCTAAGAATTCACGCTAAAAAACTTGTTGCCTCTTTTTCAGTTCTAACAAAAGAGCTCTAACTCATGCAAGCATACATGCGTCAACAAGTAATACAGAGTAAGTAAAGTATCGACCCCACGGAGAAAGTTGTCTAATTCAAATTACTATGCATCAATTAAATCACTATATTTATATGCTCAAACTAATGAATATAATTGGTAAATTACTCTAATTGAAAATAACGACTAAAACAAGAATAAAAATGTAATAAATCAAATCTGAAAGTAATGGGATCCTAGCTTCATTTAATACTTCATCTAATCACCACTATCATGCAAGAATTGTTCACATATCACATGAAAGTAGCCAAGAACACTAATATAGTCATAGCCATTTTTCAATGTACTATGACCTACTTACACAACATCCACAAGTGATAGACTCCATGTAATCATCAATATTACCAAAATCACTATATGTCTATGTGAAATTGCAACTATATTGAATTTAAGCACAAGCCCTTATTCTAACTCATACGGTGAAACAATATATGTCTATCTGGTTCACGAAATACACAAGCCATACAAAATAGCCCCATATACGCATGCTATCATGATTACAACCCATACTTGCATGTTCATTGTCAATTCCATACAAGTACTGAAAACAAATGGTGATCAAGCATTCATACATGCAAAACAACCATGATAGAAATCCCATATGATATGTAAAACAGTCTAGCATTCAAGCATGCAACTAAACTACATATTAAAATCCGTTAGAATCCCATAATGGAGTTTAGTTCATGACTGAACCAAAAGCCATTATGGGATCAAGGTAAAACATGGATAATAAACAAACAATTGAAAGAGAGAAGAAAGAATCGATCAAACCCAATTGCTTATTTCAAACCCAACGTAACATGCATGTCCTCAATAATATACAGCGAAATACTAATAATTATTCACAATGATAGAAAATCCCAAGAAGAATTAGAAAAGTTGGAGTTTAGGCTTCGTTCTACGTTGGAATCTCCCTCAGAGTGTAAACCCTAGTTTCCAATATAAAAATACATAAAAACTGATAAATGATACGTCTGACACCAGTCAGAAATTGTTTTTAATTAATTACAACCCTTAAAATTAGAAATTAAAATAAATACAAACAAGAAGAGCATGACCATCGCCATGACGCCTGCTGCCACCGCCTTATAATAATTCTCGCGTGCACAGGCGCTACTTGTAGTGTGCCATGTCCGTCCAACGGTGATCGCGCAGGCGTGCATGTCTTGGCTTTAGTATAGCCGCTGGCAACCTGCAACTTTGAGTTCTCGTTCTTTGCAATCGATCCGCTCTGCTTTGCTTTCATTCCTTTATCCATCCATGCTTAGTCTCCTACTCCACTTGATCCTCATGCCATGCATCCAACAACCTCATGCCATTTACATCACCAAATTATGCAATATCCTGCACTTTTACACTAAAGGAGTTTTAAGTAAATGCAATGCAAAATAAACAAAATGCAACTAAAAACACATTAAAATATACTTGAGATGGGCACAGTTCGCGTGAATTGCTATCCAAAAAGTAGGTATAAAACCCATTTATTAATAGCATGTCAGGTTTTGATATAAAGGGAAGGTGTGTACACATATTCTTTCATATTTTCCATTACATTGAGATTTACATGGAAATGAAATTACAAGTAATTGAATTTACAAGTAATTGAAATGTGAAAGTATGAAGAGACTTTCCTTCGCGTTTGGTTTATCAGAGGCTGACCTATCTTAGGTTTCTCTCATGGTTTTTCGGCATGAAGGTTCCCAAATCATCGCAATTTACTTGACGGGAAATTAATCCGATCTTTCAACTAGAGCGAATTTGAGTGGTGCCTTTCCTGAGCCTCGTTGGAATTAGTCTTCCTACGAGTCCAGTAATCAAACACAGACAGGATAGCCTCCTGGTGGAGGGACCACACAACATACATTCACATACATTGCGTCTCACCGTATGGAAATGATGACATGTGTGAAGCACTAATATCATAGGCAGATATGGTGCGAAGCACTAAGTGCAGTAAGTAAATGCATTAGTACACATTCATGAAAATGTAAATGCAACATTCACACGCAGGCATATAACAATTTCGAAAAAATTGTAATAGCGACTTAAGTCCTCTTACTGTTATCCCCAGCGGAGTCGCCACCTGTCGACGTCGGGATTTTTATTTGTCCCTTTTCGTTACTTGTTCTTTGGTGTTCTCATGTTAGGTGAGATTTGTTTGAAAAAATAAGTGAAAAAGGTCCGACATGTATCATGTCGACGATTGGACTGTGAGAGTCGCCAGTTGGTTTTTTATATGGTTGTACCAACACAACCGAGAAAAGGTTTGCACATTGACCCAGTGATGTGACACTGACTAAACGGGTCGGTGAAACCGAGATTCATTAGGGTCCGAGGCTTGATTATGCGGAGGGAAGGTGTTAGGCACCCCCCGACATCCGTGTTACCACGGTGACACCCCTACTTTTCAAGAAACTGTTATATGAATGTATGTATGTGTGGATCAATATGCAATTATTTGGAAGTAGTACGAGGCATCGTTCGCATCTATAAACACATGGTTTGAATTTATGTAAAAATTCAATTTTAGCAAGATATGGTAGTGATGTTTTATAAAAGAGGTTTTTCAAACCCTTGTGCTCAATAGTAATTAAGACCTTTTATGTGACGATTTGATTGTTTGAATTGTGATTCTGAGGACAGAATCCTTTTAAGGAGTGAATGATGTAACATTCTAGAATTTTAAATGTAATATTAAATATTTATTGAGTTATATAAATATTTAATGGATGTGATTATCAGTAAATGAATATTTGTTTAATTGATGTAATATTATTTGGAGAATTATTTGTTAAATAAATAATTGATGAATTAAGGAAATGATTATTATATTAATATTTCAATTTAATGATTAATTATTATTATCGGTAAATGAATATTTGTTTAATTGATTTAATATTATTTGGAGAATTATTTGTTAAATAAATAATTGATGAATTAAGGAAATGATTATTATATTGATATTTCAATTTAATGATTAATTATTTGTATTGTGTTATGTGATTAAAGGATTTATTTAATTAATTATGATTTGCATTAATTAAAATTAAATATGAAAGCTTGATTAATATAGTGTGACAAATAACTATATTGTAAGGAGTTATTAAAATAAATTAAAGTAGTTTTAATTTAGTTTTAACAAACAAGGCTTATTATATAAATTTTGTTTTAAAATAAAAGGGTTTGCCAAACAAGCCTTATGGCTTTTGGAATTTCTAGATTTTTAAAATAATTAAATAAATTAAAATAATAAATATAGTATATTTATAATTTATACGCTGGTTTTGTTGTAACTGACATTTTATTAAGGTTGTCAGTTTAGTTTTACGTATTATGTATATTGTCTAAACCTAAGCCTAAGAAAAACTACAGAGAAAAATTACAGAGAATTGGGAGAGAATTGGAGAGAAACCTAGGAATTTTACAACAATTTCAGTGAGTTAACAAGGATTGCAAGCAACTTCAAGGTATTTTTACACAACATTAGTATTATATATATGCATATATGGGTTTTATGGTAAAATTTCATGTTCTGTGAATTTCATATTTTGAATTGTTGCTTTACAATGGATTACTTGTGATTATGTGAATATATGATGATAGAGATTATGTTTAAACAAAAATTGCATGCTAGTTTCGGTTTGACAGTAGGAAGAAAATTTGACAGTGTATGTATTCTTTGTATGGCTTAGGTAAGTACAAATTTAGATGGTCAATTCTTATATTAAACTGTAAATTGACGCTTGTATATGATAGTTCATTAAGAAACAAGCATAACGTAACTTGAATGAAGTAAATTGGACAAGAATTGAAATCACAGTGTTCAATTTTGTGAAGGAACTCGAAAATGGAGTTTTTGTATGAAAACTTGAATTTGGAGAAACTAAAATAGTTTTAGTTAAAGTTAAATTATGCTAATTGGTTGTAAATGTGAGCAATCATGTTTATGATAGTTGTATATTTATTATACGTGTTAATATTACTGTCTATTGGGTAAAATTTGTGTTTGTTGGGCTAAAGTCGGCTACTGTTCATAGCCTTCTCTGCGTCTGTCTGAACACAAAAACAATGCTTGCGAGGGTAAGGAAAACAAAAAAGCAGCAATTTCTTATTTTGCATGCATTTGCATTGGTCCCAAGTTTTTTATATGGCGCGAGATCGCCCATACCACAATTTGAGATTCCGACTTCTGCTATTACAGCAGACTTGGGGGAAATATCCTAACATGGTCTGAAATTGTGTTAGTATGTTAAATGTGTAATGTTAAGGTTAACATAACATAGTGAGTTGTGGTTAGTATGATCAAAGTTGCAAAAATGATTAGTAAATCAAAAATGCGTTATGTGGTAATTTAGTATACATAATGAAAGTTAGACAAGTGTTGCGAAGTAAAACACTTAGAGTTTCTGAAATGTGAATGGTAATGAACATGTTATGATATGTTAGCATGTCTAATAGGTATTGTGGTTCTAAAATTATGTGTAGGTGATCGTGAGTTTAATTTTATAGCTTACGTTCAAGGCAAGTTTTCTAACTCTACACTTTCGTTGAGCTAGTTCATTTATTACATTGTGCAAGTTTCTTAACTCTACATTTTCGTTGAGTTAGTTCTATTATTATAAATGCATACTTTTGATTGAGCAAGTTTTATCTCAATTGTTATTGAATAAGTAAATTGTTCCTAAAATCCATTTGAGCAAACTCAAACTCTAGTATTATTAGAAATTCTCAATTGATTGATTCATTCTAACTTGTTTACAGTTACGCAGGTTTCATAATTTCAGAAATTTCATTTCTAATATTATAAAACTTGAACCTATCTTATTTTACTATTCAAGTAAAGGTTAACCATTTAATTCATTCTATTGAATACTTATGCTCTATAGTTATTTCAAGCATGAGTTAGATATGTAGAATCAGTTCATTTATGATTCTCAAATGTTCTAAGTTATGTTATTTTTAAACAACTGTTGTATTATCAAGCATTGTGG
Organism: Panax quinquefolius; assembly: GCA_020205615.1. Lineage (NCBI taxonomy): Eukaryota > Viridiplantae > Streptophyta > Magnoliopsida > Apiales > Araliaceae > Panax > Panax quinquefolius. The sequence goes on from CM035172.1 coordinate 109,510,319, forward strand.
ATTCAACTAGTTCCCTAGTTGATGATCATTAAACTTCAATTACCCTTGAAAGCTTATCCAAACCAAACTTTCTTTGGTGCGTACTTGTACTCTAAATACTGAGATGAACAACCCTATGTTTAGGGGTTTACGCTTATCGTTGAAATGGTTGTGCACAATACATTGTACGAAGGATTGATCCCCCTAAGTTCGTGGAGTCCTTATAGTCATATGACTATTAAAGTTAATGTTGAAAGATTACTTATAACTGTGGACATGGTTCATGGTCAATTGACCCTCAGTAGTATATTTAATAATGTTAATAGAACAAATCATTCAGTTCTATTGAGCCTATGAATTGGCAAATATTGTAATGTTAATAGAACATATCATTCAGTTCTATTGAGCCTATTATTTGGCAAATGATGTAAAGATATTTATTCTTATTCAAGTGAGCTTTGTTTGCTCACTCTTGCATATTTATACATTTATTGCAGCTATGGTTGAGAAGGTAGATAAACCTACAACTAGCAAAGGAAAGGGAAAAATGTACAAGTAATGAAGACTTGTAATTTTGTTTTATCATTATGATGATAGACTTTTAATAATGATGTGATGTAATAATTTTATTTCTGCACTTGAATGATTGTATTAAAGGTTAAAGAACCTGGGAGATAATGTTTTTATTAAAGCAATCCTGTATGGGAAGGTTTTTATTATTCAATTTATTATAATTGGGTAGCTAGATATGAATGTTTTGATTACGTGAACACCAAATCTTGAGGTAATGAAGTACCGGGATTTGGGGGTGTCACAAGTTGGTATCAAAGCTTAGGGTTGTGAACCTTAGGTGGGGAAAAGCCTTAGGAAGTAACCTTTGAAAAGATAGTGGTGATTAACTCCTATTAAGTTTTAAGGAAGAAATAATAAAACACTTATGTGATTATATGTTTATACTTATGTGCTCGTGAGTGTCGAGTAGTAATGATTAATAATTGAAACTTAAAATTTTGTTGTCAGGATGACTAATGTCGGAGAATCCAAATAAAGTTAGGGAGGATAGACCTCAGATGCCTATAGAGGAGGAGCTCGAGACATTCAGGTTATTTGGGAACAACTACTGCCACGGGAGTCAGCCCCGTTGGTCACAGTGGTTGAAGATGAGGATGATGATGTAGAGACAGATGAGGAGGATCCTGTTGAGTTGCCACAGGAGAATGAGGATGATGAGGACGAGGAGGAGGAGACTCCACTAACCTTGATAGCTACTCGAATGTACGATGAAGTCTACGACCATAACGTGGAACTTCAGGATATAGTCAAGGAATTGCAAGAGATAGTAGCTGAACAAATGATCGCATGATGACGTAAAGATGATGAGATCCAAGATTGTGAGGAACGACTGACTAATGTCGAGGAGAAGCTAGAACATACTGAAGGAGTGAAAGAACAATTGATCGAGGAGGTCGCTGAATTGAAGAATAAGCTAAGGGAAGAAGCTACTAAGAGGACAAGAGCCGAGGACGCATATGAGGTAATGTTTCAATGAGTCGGGATAGCAGTAAAAGACGCACATGCAAAGAGAATGAAGATAGAAGAGATGAATAGAGTATTCAACACCATGGTTAATCGAGCTCAGGATCGGGTCATGGGATATCCTATTCAGTTCGAGACGCTGCCATCATACGTATTAGATCATAGAACAATGTTCCGAGGCATGGAGGAAGAACGTAGTAAGGCTAAGAAGTATCTTAGTAGAACATCATAGTTGTTGTACGATGAATAAAATGTTAAATAAATTGTAAATCCCAAGTGTTATGAAACCTATGGGATATGAGGATGATGTTGTCCTGAAACTTTTGTAGTTCAGGAAGTAAAGTAAATAGCAGTAATGCTATTATTTTATGTTTTCAAAGAGGTTATGAATAAATAAAAGTTGTTATTTTATTCAAAGTGTTATGTGATTTGTGGTTATTTCTTTTGTGGAAGCAAGTTAATTAGAAATTACTTAAAAGAGTTGAGTAATAATCTAATGGGTGTATTTTTAAATAGAAAATGCCTCCAGACATCAACCACCACGACAAAGAACCAACGAAGGAACCAATAATAACGACAATGTTGATGCTAACCCAGTTTAACAATTAGTGACGTTACTGACAGGAGCGTTGCAGAATCAACCACAGAACTAAGGAACAACGTTTAAGGAGTTCAAGGCGGTTGGACCACCTGAATTTTGTGGTTCAGTGAATCCAGTCGAGGCACAGACTTGTATTATGGAGATAGAAAATGTGTTCGATGTTGCTAGGGTAGGAGATGATCAGAAGACTGCTTTCGCAACATTCATGTTGAAAGCAGAAGCTAGTTATTGGTGGCAGGCTAATAAAGCTCGAGAAGGACTAGGGATGATGACCTGGGATAGGCTTAAGGAGATATTCTTCGAGACCTATTTTCCCGAGAGTTCGAAGGGTCATTTGAAGTACAATTTAGGCGAACGGAGGCGGGAACGATGACGATGACGATCTCGAGTATGCCGCTAAATTCAACGAGTTGGCGAGGTTTGCGCCTTATCAAGTCAGCATGGACGAACGCAAGGCGAAGAGATTGGAACAAGGACTGAAGCCCTGGTTGTACAGTAGGGTTTCCCTATTCCAGTTGAAGACTTTCACAGCAGTGATGGAGAAAACAATACTCGCTAAAGGTGGAGGCGAGGTAGTGACAAAGTTCAATCAGGAACAGAAGAAGAAGAAGAACTGTGAGACCCCGAATTTTATGAAATAAAAGTATTCAATTTTTATATTTTAGTAAATAGTTAAATTGATAAAAGTTTAAAGTTAAGGGTAATATGTGAATTTTTTTTTTCAAAGTAAGCAAGTTGATATAAAATATTCGTTTTTTCAGGGAATATTCGATTAGTCGGGGAATATTCTTTTTGTCGGGGAATATCCGTACGACGGTAAAATTATTGATGGACCCCACAACGGAATTATTGTCGGATTGAGAAAATGACAAAAATATTTTTATGAAAATAACGGCGGAAGTTTTACCGTTAAAACTGTTGAATTACTCGGTAGTAAAAGTACAATAATATGCCTGGTTGCATAGTAGCACACGGTATTGATTATTGATGTTTACGTGATAAGTCACTCAGTTTTGTTTTATTAGTATTATTAATGTAATAAAATAGAAAAGCTTTTTATATAAAACATAATACTTTTATAAAGTTATTCTATAAATAGAATATATTATATTCTATTATGCATAGTATTTTGCATAGTAAAATCTTTTTATATAAAATATAATACTTTTATAAAGTTATTCTATAAATAGAATATATTATATTTTATTATGCATAGTGTTGCATAGTGCCTGCATAGTGTTTTGCATAGTAAAATCTTTTTATATCAAACAGAATACTTTTATAAAGTTATTCGTTTTATTAGATTATAAATAGAATATATTATATTTTATTTAAAAGATTTTGCTTTAAATATGGACCGTCCGATTAAAAGTAAATCAATCTGGACCGTTCATGAATTAGTTACTATGCAGTCCATTCTTCTATAAAAAGAAGTTCATTCCTTCATTATTTCTTACGAATTCACTAAAACTCTAGAGAGAAACTATAGAGAGAGTTCTTCTTCTATAATCTTGAGCGTATTTCTTTAGAGTTTAAGAAAGCTTTGAGCGTAGTGTAAGTTTTCTTCGAGTATATCCTCGCCCTACCAGTCAGAATACTCTTCTTTCAAAGGTAAGGGATATTATTTGTTGTACTCGTAAGAGGTATTTGTGAAACCCCAGATTTTATGAATAAAGAATTAATTTTCTCGAAATAATTTTTTATATTATGGTGTGAATTTGAGATAATGTTATAGTTGTGGGTAATATTTATAAATTTTGCAAAGTATGAAAGTTGTCATATTATATTCGATTGGTCGGGGAATATTCATTTTAAAATGAGGAAATATTAAATGCGACGCACAATCATTAGTGGACCCCACAACAAAATTATTTTGATTGAGAAAACGACAAAAATATTTTATTAAAAATAACGTGGTAAGTTTTACCGTTGATCTTGTTGAACTACTTTCTAGTAGTAAAAGTAAAAGAATGATGTCTGGCGTTGTTGCATAGTAGCAATACGGTATTGATTATTGATATTTATGTAAGAAGTCACTCGGTTTTGTTCAATTATTGTTACAATAGTTCACGACAAGTATCTCACATTATTTGATTCAATTATTGTTGATTTAGAAGTTTTGTTTTATTCAGATTATTAACGTAATAAAATAGAAACATCTTTTATATAAAACATAATACTTTATTAAAGTTATTCTATAAATAGAATATATTATATTCTATTATGCATAGTGTTTTGCATAGTAAAATATTTTTATATAAAAACATGAATACTTTATTAAAGTTATTCTATAAATAGAATATATTATATTTTATTATGCATAGTGCTCAAGATAGTGTTTGCATAGTAGTAAAAAAATCTTTTATATAAATAGAATATATTATATTTTATTTAAAAGATTTTTCTTTAAATATGGACCGCCGATTAAAGTAAATCAATCTGAATCTGTTCATGGATTAGTTACTATGCATTTCATTTTCCTATAAATAAAGCTCATTCCTTCATTATTTTCTTACTTAATTCACCGAACTCTGAGAGAGAGAAACTATAGAGAGAGACTATAGAGAGATAGAAGAAAAGTTTTACATTACTTCACTACTCTTATATCAAGTATTATTTTACTTTAAGGAATATTATTTCTTTTGTATTCATGAAGAGAACTTCATTATTCCATTCTTTATTATTCTATCGGAATAACCAAATTATACGCGACTACCCTATACTTGGTGACATTCTTCTATTATTCTATCTTTATTATTCGTGAATATCCCGTCTCGCATTATATACACCTGACCGGTTCCATTTTTATTATTCTGTTTTATTATTCTTTTGGAATATCACTGTCGCTGCTATATCTTGGACTGGTTCCATCATTTATTATTCCTCATTTATTATTCTCATTTGAGACATCCCGTTGGTGTGAATTTCACGACCGGTTCCGCGTTATTATTATTACTACATTGGAATAACCGTCTACATCTTGTACTGCATGCATGGTGATATCTTTTGTTATTCCATTCGGTTATTATACTCAGTTGATTAAAATTTTGACTTCTATACTCCATGAAATTAGTGGAATATCCTTGATATTTGCGCTTCATCCAGTATCTTTCCATGGAAATATTCTTCTGAGCATTCTTGAACTTTACTCTACAAAGCAGTATCATGTTAACAATTTGGACGTTATTGGTTCATGGATAAATTAATTCTTGAACTTGTTTTATTGAATTCTTATATCATTGTCATCATCCACATGTTTATATTATGTTGAAAGTCATCTGTGGCATGTAGTGCATAGATGGACTTGGTATGATTATGACCAAGGATTATGTGGTGTAATCATGACCATAATGTTACAAATGATGTGAAAAATTAAAAGTCCTCATTGGCCCGTAGTGCATTGATGGACACTTTTTGGTATGATTATGGCTATGGATTCTCTTCGGCCAAGGGAGCAAAGATGAATTGTTCTATGGCATGATCAGGACCGTTGATGAAAACACGATTATCTTTGGCCCGTAGTGCATGGATAATTCGTGGTCGTGATACTAAAGAATATCCTTGGCCTGTAGTGTAGGGATGATTTAATGTTGTGGATTATTTATTGAGCTGAGTCTCAGCGATAAAAGTGATGAAAAACTTTTTAAATCATAAAAGATAGTAGATTCTATTCTCTACTTGACTCTTTTAATGGATTGCTTGTTCCGCTGCAGTTAAACTTGATGTCTATTGTATTTTATCAGTTTAACATTGTTGGAGGCTAATGATAATTTATTCTCGCATTATCTTAGTCATAATATTTCTTCTTGGGCTAGTTGAGCTCACCCTTTCTTTCACCGTGTTCTCTTGAAAATGAGAATATAGCAAGGACGAGTCGGGAACGGAGTGATGGTCCGTGAGGATAGCATTAGTAGTCCTCACTATTTTGTGAAATAGTGTGATAATAATTGTAATGAGGACTCCTTTTGAGTTTGTATAATCTCTAGTAGACAATAATTGTATTCAAACTCACAGTTTATGTTTTGTCGTATTGTACACGACAGTTGTATTAGTAAGTTGTATTTGAATTCTGTACCATGTATCTGGCGACCCAAGATGGGTGATGTATACCTAATTTTGGGGGCGTCACAGTATTCTTTCTTTCTTATTCATGAAGAGAACTTCTGTTATTCCATTATTTATTGTTCTGTTAGAATAACCTGTATACGCGGGATACCCTATACTTGGTGAAATTCTTCTGTTATTCCATTCTTTATTATTACATTTGGAACATCACGTATGCGTGCGTTTACACATGACTTGAGTTCCGTTGTTTATTATTCTGTTGGAATATCGTATGCGTGCGTTTACGCACGACCGGTTCCGTTGTTTATTATTCTGCTGGAATATCCCGTCTCATGCGTCACGCATGACCGTTCCATTATTTATTATTACATTGAATATCCTGCCTATGCGTTCACGCACGACTGGTTCCGTTATTTATTATTCTGTTGAATAACTTTTGTTTGTCTTTGTCTATCGCATGCTGGTGATTTCTTTTGTTATTCCATTCTTTATTATACTCGGTTGGTTAAAGTTTTGACTTCTATACTCCATGAAATTAGTGGAATATCCTTGATATTTGCGTTTCATCCAAAGATCTTTTCATGGAAATATTCTTACGAGCATTCTTGAATTTTACTCCACAAAGTAAAGTCGTGTTGACAATTTGGACATTATTGAGTTCGGGATAAATTAACTTATAAATCTTTAAAACTTATTCTTGAACTTGTTTTATTGAATTATTATGTCATTGTCATGATGAGTTATGTTGGTTATTATGTGAAAACATAAAAGTTTCTTAGAAATCATAAAGGGTTGAAAATCAGATTTTGGTAAAAATGGAGTATGAAATTCAATTGACCATATCTCCTATTATATTTTGAATTTTTGAGTGTGGTCAAGTTCTAGAGTTAGATCTATGAGCTTTCTAAGTTATTCCAGTGAAATCACTAGAAAAGGTGTTGTAGATTTTCGTGTGGACTGATTTTAGTAAAGGAGTCAAAATCTGCAAATTGCCAAAAGACTACTGCCCAGAAGTTTAAAAGGGCATTTTCAGCCACTTATCTTGTGAAATAAATTCCGGCCTTTTGGGACATGAAACTATATGGTATAAAGTACCTCCTGTCCAAAAATGAGCTCATTCCAACTTAAAATGAGCAAGTTATGACTATTTCAATATTTAGGTTTTTTCGATGAAAAATGCTATAATCGGAGTTCTATAACTCCAATGATCATGAAATTTAAATTGGAAGCTCACGTTAACATGTGTAAGATCCTGCCAAGATTTAGGAATTTCTGTTAATTAGAAATTGATTTTTGAAAAATAGTAAATGAATTTTAAGAATTTTGAGAAAAATATATGTTCAATATGAGACTATATTCTGCTTAATCCTAGAAAAGAATAATTTTTGGGACTGATTTGGTATTTTTCATGAAAATGATTTAGTTACGAACATATGAATTAAATATGTTATGTGAAGTTGAAAAATTGGTAAATAGGATTTTATGGCTTGAAAATCCTATATAAGGTATATGCAGATTTTTTATGAGTAATTTGATTATTGGTGATGAAATCTTATGAGTATGACATTTTTGAATGATTAAATGTATTATTTGGAAAAGTGTAAACAATTAAATTAAATTGTTTATAAGTTTAAGGAGTGATTAAAATATTGTTATAATATTAACAATATTAGATTATGATTTTATTAAGTGATTGATAATGTTTGGATAAATTTAAAGTCTTTAATATTTATCCTTGATTTAGTTTGACTAATGCTTATAATATTTGTCATCATCCTCATGCTTATATTATGTTAAAAGTCATCTGTGGCCTGTAGTGCATAGATGGACTTGGTATGATTATGACCAGGGATTATTCGGTATAATCATAACCGTAATGTTACAAATGATGTGGAAAAAGTCATCATTGGCCCGTAGTGCATTGATGGACAGTTTTTGGTATGATTATGGCTATGGATTCTCTTTGGCCTGAGTGCAAAGATGAATTGTTTTATGGCATGATCAGGACCGTTGATGAAAACACGATTATCTTTGGCCCGTAGTACATGGATAATTCGTGGTCGTGATACTAAAGAATATCCTTGGCCTGTAGTGCATGGATGATTAAATGATGTGGATTAATTATTGAGCTGAGTCTCAGCAATGAAATATTAATTCATGGATGTGATAATAATGAATATCTTTGGTAGTAGTGCAAAGATGATTTAATGATTCTGACGTGAATTGTGATTTGGTATAACCATGATTTTTGATGTTTCTGGTGATGAAAATTATCTTCATCCTGGGTGCGAAGAGGAATTTAGAATCACAATTGTGATTATGAGTTATTCACATGATCGTGAATGGGAATTGTTGATTGATGTTATAGGGATAAAACATTATTGGTGGACTTTTAACATAGAGAAGATAATAGACCTTATGGTCTATTTGACTCTTCTAATGGATTGCTCGTTCCGCTGCAACTATGGTTGAAAAGTTTTATCATCTACCATATGTTCTAAATCTTTGATTTATTATTGATGAAAGCTATTGATAAATTAATTATCTTTAGTCATGATATTCTTTACTGGGCTAGTTGTGCTCACCCTTTGCTTCACAATTCCTTTCAGGTAATAAGAGTGTAGCTGGGTCGAGCGGGGGTATTAAGAGGATTAGAACGGTGGTCTCTAGCTGTGGAGGTTCTCCCTAAACAGTATAGAAAAGTGTGTTGTATTCTATACATCATTTAGTAGTTATATTTGGTGAATCATATAGGGTGAGGCGCACCCAACGTTGGAAGGGTGTTTTTGCCAATATCATACAAGATGTTTAATGACATACAACCTCGTGTTATCATAAGACATGGTTGTGCACATCCATTTGCAGAGTATATCTACGAGCACTACCTATATGATCTTGGAGTATATTTGAAATATAATTTTCACTTGGAGACAACGAAGATAATTATATGTCAAGAGAAGACTCACCATTGGAAAGAAGATGATAGTAATCTTCTTGTTTTTCTTTGGGGACTTTTGGATCAACCAAGGATAATTCTGTGGACATATGATATCTATCATAACCTGGACGCATGGCCTCCCATTTACGAAGGTTTCCTTGAGCACTTCCCAAAGATTTTAGTTTCTAAAATAGTTTTTGACTGTACTTTTATGTAAAGTACCATTGTAAGGTTGTGGTCGAGGTACCATGAGAGTTACATACATTTGTATTAAAACTCATATTTAACGTGGTCGTATTCTATCTGACTGACTCAATAGTTAATATAAATGAAGTTGTATTTGAATTTTGTACCGTGTATCTGATGACTCAGAATGGGTGATGTATACCTAATTTTGGGGGCGTCACAAGAACAAGGTGGAAATTAAGAATGGAGGTGGTAGTGGTGGAAACAACAACAACAACAATAATAACAACAACTTGAAGAGGAAATGGAATGGAAACGTGGGTGCTGGAAACCAGCAGGGTAACCAGCAGAACAAGAAGTTTGAAGCGTGTGCTACATGTAAGAAGTTTCATAAGGGTGCGTGCTTGATGGGGAAACGAGTATGCTTCAATTATGGCCAGGAGGGTCACATCGCCCCAAATTGCACTCAACCTAAGAAGAAAGTGTGCTTCACGTGCAGATCCAAGGATTACTTTGCTCGTGAATTCCCTAAGAAGAAGGATGGAGTGACAACCGAAAGCAATGGAGGTAACAATGGAGGTATAGCATCAAACAAATTCACAACTAGAACATTCAACATGACTGTACAAGATGTTGTGCAATCAAAAGATGTCGTGTCAGGTATTATCCCAATCAATGATATTGATGCTTATGTATTATTTGATTCGGGTACTACTTGCTCGTTTATCTCCGATGAATTTGCTAAGAGGTTAGAATTACCTAGAGAAGAACTGAATTTCCCTTTGAACATATAAATTGTGAATAAAGAGATAATCCCTGTTAGATTCGTATACAAGAAATGTAGGGTGAACATTAAGGAGAATATCTTGATGGTAGATTTGATTTCGATTAGATTGGGAGAGTTTGATATTATTTTGGGAATGGATTGGCTGTTCAAATATGGAGCGGTAATTGATTGCCAAAAGAAGAGAGTAAACCTTATGACCCCGTCAAAGGTAGTATTTTATGGTAGCAAGTCACCTAGACAAATGAAATGTCTGACGATTATGAAGGCCAAGAAATTGTTGAGTCAAGGCTGTGTGGGCTATTTAGCTTACATAGTCGATACTCAGAAAAAAAATGTGAAATTGGAAGAGATACCCATGGTGAGGGAATTTGAGGATGTGTTTCCAAAGGATTTGCCAGGACTTTCACCTGATAGAGAGATTGAGTTCGTGATCGACATAGTGCCGGGGATAACACCGATATCGAAGGCCCCGTACAGAATGACTCCAGTAGAAATGAAGGAACTGATGGTATAGTTGCAAGAATTATTAGACAAGAAGTATATTCAACCAAGCGTATCACCGTGGGGAGCGCCAGTATTATTCGTGAAGAAGAATGGGTCAATGCGTCTTTGCATTGATTATAGAGAATTAAACAAAGTCACTATTAAGAACAAATATCCATTACCAAGAATAAATGACTTGTTTGACCAGTTGAAGGTTGCTAAATACTTTTTGAAAATAGATTTGAGAAGTGGGTATCACCAGTTGAAAGTGAGGAAGGAGGATATACCACGAACGACATTCAAAACTCGTTATGGACATTACGAGTATCTGGTGATGTCTTTTGGTTTAACCAATGCACCTGATGCATTTATGGATTTGATGAATAGGGTGTTTAAACCATTCTTAGACAAGTTTGTAGTGGTATTCATCGACGACATTCTAGTGTATTCCAAAACTCAAGAAGAACACGTGGAACACTTACGTTTGACATTGGAAACACTACGAAAGGAAAAGTTGTACGCGAAATTCTCTAAGTGCGAATTTTGGATAGACCGTGTGCAATTTCTTAGACACGTGATTGACAAAGATGGGATTTCTGTGGATCCATCAAAAGTGGAAGCTGTAATCAATTGGGAACAACCAAGAACACCGTCAGAAGTGAGGAGTTTCTTGGGATTTGGCCGATTATTACGCATTTATTTATTCAAGATTTTTCTAAGATAGCCACTCCATTAACAAATTTGACCAGGAAAATTGTGAAATTTGTTTGGATGGAGAAATGTGAAGAAAGTTTCCAGGATTTGAAGAAGAAATTAAGTATGGCACCTTAGTTGTCATTACCAGATAGTACATGTAACTTTGTGGTGTATAGTGATGCCTCACATAAAGGGTTGGGATGTGTTCTTATGCAGAACGACAAAGTAATTGCGTATGCATTAAGACAACTGAAGGATTATGAGAAAGGTTATCCGACTCATGATTTGGAATTGGCTGCAGTAGTTTTTGCTCTCAAGATATGGAGACACTATCTTTATGGAGTGAAATATGAAATCTACACAGATCATAAAAGTCTGAAGTATATTTTCACACAGAAGGACCTGAATATGCGACAAAGGAGATGGATGGAATTGATAAAGGATTACGATTGTGAGATCTTTTATCACCCGGTTAAAGAGAATGTGGTTGCAGATGCTTTGAGCAGGAAAGGTCGGGAGAAGTTGATGCTGATAACTACTCAGAAGGAGCTTATTTCAGCAATGATGAAGCTAGAGTTGGAAATAAAATTTCCAAAGGAATCTGATGAACGACTATTCCAGATAGATGTTAGTCCAACTTTGGTGGACAAAGTAAAGAGTGCTCAACTACAAGATAAAGAATGCGAAATGATCAAAGAGAAAGTGGTTGAGGGTAGCGATGTAAAATACAAGATCGATACCGAAGGACTACTACGATTCGAAGAAATAATTTGGGTTCCAGCAGTGCCAGAGCTTAAAGACGAAATCTTGACCGAAGCACACAACACAAGATATTTGATTCATCTAGGAAGTACAAAGATGTATAAAGATTTGCGGCGACATTTTTGGTGGCCGAATATGAAAAGAGACATTGCAGAATGCTTGACGTGTCAGAAAGTGAAAGCTGAACATCAACGACCAAGCGGGTTACTTCAACCATTGGAAATACCGAAATGGAAATGGGAGCATATCACAATGGATTTTGTGGTAGGACTTCCAACGACTCAGAAAGGATACGATGCGATATGGGTAATAGTGGATAGATTGACAAAATCTGCACAATATTTTCCAATAAAGATTAGATTTAATCTTGAACAGCTAGCGAAACTGTACGTTAAAGAGATCGTGTCAAGACATGGAGTTCCAGTGTTAATTGTGTCAAATAGAGATCCAAGGTTCACATCAAACTTCTGGAAGAGACTACAAGAATGTATGGGAACACAGTTGCGAATGAGTACAACATACCACCCGCAAACCGACGGGCAAAGTGAACGAACAATCCAAACGTTGGAAGATATGCTGAGAGCATGCATCATGGATTTCAAAGGAAGTTGGGATGAACATTTACCGTTGGTAGAATTTGCCTACAACAACAGTTACCATGCGAGCATCGACATGCCACCTTACGAGGCATTGTACGACAAAAAGTACAGAACTCCACTGTGCTAGGATGAAGTCGGTGAGCGCCAACTGTTAGGACCAGAACTGGTACAACAAACTGCTGAAGTTGTCAAACTCATCAGGACAAGATTGGTAGCAGCCCAAGACCTACAAAAAAAGTATACCGATCAACAGAGGCAGAATCGCGAATTTGAAGTAGAAAATTTCGTTTTCCTAAAAGTTTCTCCTTGGAAGAGGAAAATTCATTTTGGCAAGAAAGGAAAGCTCAGCCCAAGATTTATTGGACCATTTGAGATACTACGAAGAGTGGGTGAAGTGGCTTATGAGGTAGCTCTACCTCCAGAATTGGAAAACATTCATAATGTTTTTAACATTTTGGTATTACGACCGTATAAATCCGATTACAGGCACGTAATCGAGTATGAACCATTGCAATTCGATAAAGATTTGTCTTATGAAGAAGTTCCTATTCAGATAGTCGACAGGAAAGAACAAGTGCTCAGAAATAAAGTGATACCTTCTGTGAAGGTGATATGGAGAAACCACAATGTCGAAGAGGCAACGTGGGAACTCAAAGCTGAAATGATGAAAAGTTACCCCGAGTTATTTGTTTAATCTATGTCTTCGATTCTGGGAACAAAATCTTTGTAAGTAGGGAAGAATGTGACGATTTGATTGTTTGAATTGTGATTCTGAGAACAGAATCCTTTTAAGGAGGGAATGATGTAACATTCCAAAATTTTAAATGTAATATTAAATATTTATTGAGTTATATAAATATTTAATGGATGTGATTATCAGTAAATGAATATTTGTTTAATTGATGTAATATTATTTGGAGAATTATTTGTTAAATAAATAATTGATGAATTAAGGAAATGATTATTATATTAATATTTCAATTTAATGATTAATTATTATTATCGGTAAATGAATATTTGTTTAATTGATTTAATATTATTTGGAGAATTATTTGTTAAATAAATAATTGATGAATTAAGGAAATGATTATTATATTGATATTTCAATTTAATGATTAATTATTTATATTGTATTATGTGATTAAATGATATATTTAATTAATTGTAATTTGCATTAATTAAAATTAAATATGAAAGCTTGATTAATATAGTGTGACAAATAACTATATTGTAAGGAGTTATTAAAATAAATTAAAGTAGTTTTAATTTAGTTTTAACAAACAAGACTTATTATATAATTTTTTTATAAATAAAAGGGTTTGCCAAAACAAGCCTTATGGCTTTTGGAATTTCTAGATTTTTAAAATAATTAAATAAATTAAAATAATAAATCTAGTATATTTATAATTTATACGTTGGTTTTGTTGTAACTAACATTTTATTAAGGTTGTCAGTTTAGTTTTACGTATTATGTATATTGTCTAAACCTAAGCCTAAGAAAAACTACAGAGAAAAATTACAGAGAATTGGAGAGAAACCTAGGAATTTTACAACAATTTCAGTGAGTTAACAAGGATTGCAAGCAACTTCAAGGTATTTTTACACAACATTAGTATTATATATATATATATATATATATGTGTGTATATATGAGTTTTACGGTAAAATTTCATGTTCTATGAATTTCATATTTTGAATTGTTGCTTTACAATGGATTACTTGTGATTATGTGAATATATGATGATAGAAATTATGTTTAAACAACAATTGCATGCTAGTTTCGATTTGATAGTAGGAAGAAAATTTGACAGTGTATGTATTCTTTGTATGGCTTTGGCAAATACCAATTTAGATGGTCAATTCTTATATTAAACTATAAATTGACGCTTGTATATGATAGTTCATTAAGAAACAAGCATAACGTAACTTGAATGAAGTAAATTGGACAAGAATTGAAATCACAGTGTTCAATTTTATGAAGGAACTCGAAAATGGAGTTTTTGTATGAAAACTTTAATCTGGAGAAATTAAAATAGTTTTAGTTAGTGTTAAATTGTGCTAATTGGTTGTAAATGTGAGCAATCATGTTTATGATAGTTGTATATTTATTATACGTGTTAATATTACTGTCTATTGGGTGAAATTTGTGTTTGTTGGGCTAAAGTCAGCTACTATTCATAGCCTTCTCTGCGTTTATGCGAACACGGTAAATGACCTGAAGTGCCAAAAAAAAAAGCAAGCAGCAAGGCCAAAGATTAAGTTTTGTATGTGCGGCAATTGCGCCCATACCCTAGTTTGAGATTCTAACTTCTGCTATTACAACAGACTTGGGGGAAACATCCTAACATGGTTTGAAATTGTGTTAGCATGTTAAATGTGTAATGTTAAGGTTCACATAACATAGTGAGTTATGGTTAGTATGATCAAAGTTGCAAAAATGATTAGTAAATCAAAAACGCGTTATGTGGTAATTTAGTATACATAATGAAAGTTAGACAAGTGTTGCAAGTAAAACACTTAGAGTTTCTGAAATGTGAATGGTAATGAACATGTTATGATATGTTAGCATGTCTAATAGGTATTGTGGTTCTAAAATTATGTGTAGGTAATCGTGAGTTTAATTTTATAGCTTACGTTCAAGGCAAGTTTTCTAACTCTACACTTTCGTTGAGCTAGTTCATTTATTACATTGTCTGTTTCTTAACTCTACATTTTCGCTGAGTTAGTTCTATTATTATAAATGCATACTTTTGATTGAGCAAGTTTTATCTCAATTGTTATTGAATAAGTAAATTGTTCCTAAAATCCATTTGAGCAAACTCAAACTCTAGTATTATTAGAAATTCTCAATTGATTGATTCATTCTAACTTGTTTACAGTTACGCAGGTTTCTTAATTTCAGAAATTTCATTTCTAATATTATAAAACTTGAACCTAGCTTATTTTACTATTCAAGCAAAGGTTAACCATTTAATTCATTCTATTGAATACTTATGCTCTATAGTTATTTCAAGCATGAGTTAGATATGTAGAATCAGTTCATTTATGATTCTCAAATGTTCTAAGTTATGTTATTTTTAAACAACTGTTGTATTATCAAGCATTGTGGATTCAACTAGTTCCCTAGTTGATGATCATTAAACTTCAATTACCCTTGAAAGCTTATCCAAACCAAACTTTCTTTGGTGCGGAGTTGTACTCTAAATACTGAGATGAACAACCCTATGTTTAGGGGTTTACGCTTAGCGTTGAAATGGTTGTGCACAATACATTGTACGAAGGATTGATCCCCATAAGTACGTGGAGTCCTTATAGTCATATGACTGTTAAAGTTAAAGTTGAAAGATTACTTATAACTGTGGACATGGTTCATGGTCAATTGACCCTCAGTAGTATATTTAAGAATGTTAATAGAACAAATCATTCAGTTTTATTGAGCTTATGAATTGGCAAATGTTGTAATGTTAATAGAACATATCATTCAGTTCTATTGAGCCTATTATTTGGCAAATGATGTAAAGATATTTATTCTTATTCAAGTGAGCTTTGTTTGTTCACTCTTGCATATTTATACTGTAAGACCCCGAAATTTTTAAATAAAAAGGAATTTCCTTTATTTTGAAATAGTAAGGGTTGATTTGATTAATGTGGATAGTTAAGGGTTAAATACGCAAATATTTCAAAATAAGCAAGTGGTTATAAAATATTCATTATCGTCGAGGAATATTCGTTTGGTCGTGGAATATTAAATCGCTTGTCGGGAATATTCGTATTTGACTGCCGCAGACCATGTGTGGGCCCCATAACTGAAAGCGATTGGAAAGCGACAAATATAAGTTGTTTTTAAATAACGGCGTAGTTGTTACCGTTAATACTGTTGGAATACCCGGTGGTTAAAACACACTAATACGCGTTGTTGAACAGTAGCACACGATATTGCACCAATTATTGATTCTTACGTAAGAAGGAACTACTCAATAATGGTTACAGTAATTACTGTTCAGTATTTTATTGAGTTAATAATTGCTGCGTTGATATTTTATATTCATTGTTGTTTCAATAATTGTCATTACACAAGATCTTTCATTATCGAAAGCAATAATTCATATTATCTGAATAATATTAATAGATAACATTATTGGCAATGTCTAGAAAGTTCATGCTCAAGGAGAGGTTTGGTCATCTAATCACAATTACCAAGAAGAAGAAATTCTTATTGGAAAGCCCCTCTTTCCTGAACCTGCACGGTTGTCAATATTGTGATTACATAATATTATTTGTGAATAATTAATTAATAATTTATATGATGAGTAAAATATTGATTTTATGTGGATATAGATGGAGAAAATTTTTAAAATGACAATTGTTGAAAATTAATATTTTATCTTTTTCTGATAAAATAATTCATTTAAATATATTATTTTAATAATATATTAACGGTGATATTTTTACAATGAATGTGGGATATATGAGTATATGAGGAGAAAGAGTATTTTTGTGGCATTAAATGTTTAACACATGTTTTGTGTGTTGGTGGACACAATTATTGACCGAAATTTGATTATAGCACATAAAATCGCCTGCTTTGTGGATTTCGGTCGATTTTGTTTGGAATTTGGAAAAACTTTCTTCTGCAAAGTTGTAGAGAATTGAATTTCCTATAAAAACTCAGCGAGATTCGAATTTTCTGATGAAAGGGCTATTTATTATGAATTATTGAAGTTCCGAAG
This sequence comes from Panax quinquefolius, assembly GCA_020205615.1. Lineage (NCBI taxonomy): Eukaryota > Viridiplantae > Streptophyta > Magnoliopsida > Apiales > Araliaceae > Panax > Panax quinquefolius. The sequence continues at coordinate 109,527,681 of CM035172.1, forward strand.
TTCCGAAATAATTAATTTTTGGGAGTTTTAATTAATTATTTTGAGAAAAACGTTTTTGGTGAGTTTGTGAACCTCATTTAACATGTGCTATGGCTGAAATCAGATTTCAAAGGTGGGCTAAGGAATTTTGTTTATAAATAATATTATTATATTCAATTTTACGCTTTGCGTGTTCTAAGCAATTTCCTATAAATAGGGTGCTTAGGTTAGAATTGAAAATCACACCCTAAACCCAAGTTTTCTCTATTTCTCTCTCTCGATATTTTGAGCGTATTCTTGTGAGTATTTTGAGTATACTTTGAGTATTGCTAGACGGTGCAAGTTCCCTTCAGCACTATACCCGGTATTCTAGCTAGAAGTACTGATCTTTCGAGGTAAGGGATATTATTTTTTTGTATGATATTATTTCTTCAATATCATTATCTTTGAAATGTTGATCCGAAGTTTTATCAAATTTGGAACTTTTTCATGTCGGGGTTACTATTCATGGGTTACTATTCATAAGTTACTATTCACGAAGTTACTATTCATGAGTTCTTATTCACGAGTTACTATTCACGAGTACTATTCATGAAGCGTGAAGATGTTTTTGTGGAATTTCTATCTTTTGGTGTCGGAGTTACTATTCACGTATACGACACTATTCACGTATACGGCACTATTCATGTATACGGCACTATTCACCGAAAAATAAAATTTCTTCTTTTCGTCCAAAACATCTATTACGGATACTAACTCGATTGTATCCATGTTTTGATCATTCTTGAATTTTACACAACTATGATTATTTTTGAGGTATTTTTGGGCGTGGATAAAACCAAGTACTAATCCTTAATCCTTAATCCTTGTCATTTTGTTTCACCGGGATTCGCTTTCTTTAAAATATTTTTCATCATCCTCGGTCTTAAATGATGATATTATTGAATATCTTTGGCACCGTAGTGCAAAGATGAATGATTTCGAAGAATATCTTTGGCACAGAGTGCAAAGATGAACAGTGTTGAGATGAACATGACCAGATTGATTAATATCTTTGGCACTCAGAGTGCAAAGATGAACAGTGTTTAAATGAACATGACCAATCGATGAATATCTTTGGCTGTGAGTGCAAAAGATGAATATTTGATTCGGATGTATATTGATTGATGTTACAGGATAAAATATTGATGATGGACCGTTAAATTCATAGATTATAGTAGATTTCATTCTCTACGTAACTCTTCTATGAATTATTATTTCATTATAATATTGATCCGAAACTTGTTGTACATTGTATTCTATCGATTTTTTCCCTGTTGAAGACTAACGATAATTTGTTGTATATTATCTTAGTCATAATATTCTTTTCTTGGGCTAGTTGAGCTCACCCGCTTCCTTGTTGTTCCATTTTTCTTCTCGGGGCGGCTAGAATGTAGCGAGTACTAGTCGGGGTATGGAATGAAGATTCTAGAGAGAGTTGTTTAGTAGTCCTCACCATTTTTGCAAAATGATGTATCAATAAATGTGATGAGGATTTATTTGAGTATAGATATTATCTAGAAGATAATATTTGTATTCAAACTCACGCTTTCTTGTTGTAATAATAAAGTTGTAGTTGTTTACGTACCATGTATTTGGCGACTTCGAGAATGGGTGTTGTGTATACCTATTTTGGGGGCGTCACATATACATTTATTGCAGCTATGGTTGAGAAGGTAGATAAACCTACAACTAGCAAAGGAAAGGGAAAAATGTACAAGTAATGAAGACTTGTAATTTTTCTTTATCGTTATGATGATAGACTTTTAATAATGATGTGATGTAATAATTTTATTTCCGCACTTGAATGATTGTATTAAAGGTTAGAGAACTTGGGAGATAATGTTTTTATTAAATCAATCATGTATGGGCAGGTTTTTATTATTCAATTTATTATAATTGGGTAGCTTGATATGAATGTTTTGATTGCGTGAACACCAAATCTTGAGGTAATGAAGTACCGGAATTTGGGGGTGTCACATTTTACACTTCCATTTTATTAAGTGTTCGGCTTGATTGATTTTATTTTCGAGATGCGAAGCATCTATAAGAAAATAATGTACAAATTAATGTCGATTTCCTCGTGGGTATAAAAACCATCTGAGGAAATTCAAACACCACAGAATAAATTTACAAGTTGTTTATAGCTGAAAATGTCCATAATGGGAATCGAATCTAGATCCAATAGGTTGAATCTGTGATCACATGATTCCTAGGCTCACATGATGCTGCAATTTGTATGAAAGCAGTAACCAAGTATATATATATAAGCTATAAATATATATATATATATATATATAACAGACATGATCAGCCACCACGAAGCACCTCCATGGGGGATCAGAAAATGTAAATAAAGCTGTAAAACCTATCAACCGCCACAGAGGAAACTCGGTGGGACAAAACGTAAATAAAGTCATACAAAGCGATCAACGCCACGAAAGTAAACTCTGTGTGGGACGAATATATATATATATATATATATATATATATATATATATATATATATATATATATAAGCGAGTAAACGCTCCTGATGTAAAATTCAGGCTCATCGAACAAAATCCAAAACACAGTTAATATATATATATATATATATATATATATATATATTAAAGCAGTAAACGCTCTAGACCGACGTCTAGGCTCATCGAACAAAGTTCGACACACAGTTTATGTATATATAAGTATAGATATATATAAAAGCAAATAAACACTCCAGACCGAAGTTTAGGCTCAATCGAGGCATAACTCGATAATGTTAGTCCATATATATAAATATATGTATATACAAACTGAAAATAAAACCACGGATCAAGTCCGAGCAAACACAAGCAACACGACTCTCAACGTGAAGAAGGGTGTGTGTAAAGATGAAGATAAAGGCTTTAAAGTGTGTATGAAGGCTTACAGTGGACTGCCAAAGAAGACTTTTATATCTTTAAAGTAGATGAAACTCGGCTCCCGCCAGTACAAAAGTAGCTATATGTGAGCTCACAAGTGTTTAAAATGGGAAAACACTCAGTATATTGCAAGTACGGAGCAAATTTGACAAGGCTTCCTCGCTCTTTCTCTTGCAAATATGGCCACCCCAAGCCCTCTATTTATAGAGGGGGGAGCTGCAGGTGTACCTACATCTAGCAACAGTGTACTGCTGTTGCCCGGGTGCCCTCAAGCGATGGTGGCTCGTAGTGTCGAAATCGTACACTCGGACAACGCTACCGCTCGCCTCAGGCCGTTCATAACTTTTAATCCGGGAGTCCGATGGAAGCGTGCCATACCATTACGGAAAGCTCTTTCTGAGAGCTACACAATGACATAGGATTTGCCCTTTTTTGATTCCAGTAAGATGGGTCCATGACCGAAATGGCATTCCCAAGTTTCCGTCAGGTAGTCCGTTAAGCCGTTTTGTGTAGTTTGCGCTCGAAAGTTAGGATATGGTTCTCGTGGGACTTCTATTGAAGTATTTTAAGTTAAAAAGATTTGATTTGATGTGATTTGAATTTGAGTTGGCAAAATGAACATTTTGCCCCTCCTGGGGTTATCTTAGATTTTCGCGCAGTTGTAGCAGTATTTTTTCAAGATTATCTCTGAGGTTGACTTGATGTTGACTTTGACAGTCCTCAGGGTTATCTCTGAGGTTGGCTTGACCTCCTGGGGCTATCTCCAGGCTTTGATCTTGATCCCCCGGCTATCTCCGGGTTGAAACCGACTTTCCTGTGGTTATCTCCGGTTGAAACTGCTTTTCCTGTGGTTATCTCGGGGTTGAAACTGGATCTCCGTGGCTATCTCCTAAGTTAAAATTGTTGTTGTGGTCCTCGAGGTTATCTCTCGGAGGTGTGAAAAACGCGTTGCCCTCCCCGTATGGTTAGTAATAGGAAAAGAAAATTTCGAGTGTCTACAATATATATATATATATATATATATATTAAAGCAATAAAAGGTCACATATTTGCAATCTAAGCGCTATTAAACAGTATAATTTGACTTCGAATCAAAAGGTCGTGGAAATATATATATATATATATATATATATATATATATATATAGACACACCAAAAGATCGATATTTCAACCGATAAAACTAGCTAATATACATATATATTAGTTAAATATATGTATAAACGAGAAAAAAATGAAAACTCGAAAAAATCTTACAACCTTGCTCGAGAAAGGCTATCGAACGTCTTTAAACGCTCTTAGACTTGATTTTCACTGGTTAAAACTTGATATGTTGCAATAGATATGTATATGAAAGCTTACAAGTGAGGTTTACAGGTTTGAAAGCAAGATTCAAGGGATTTCTGGTGAAATCTCTCTCTTTTTTCTCTTTTTCTCTTTTTCTCTTTTTTTTCTTTTTCTTTCTTCTTTTTCCTCTTCAATAAGCTGCTGGTGAGCTTGTATATGAAGCCTCGGGCTTCCACATGTATACCCGCGGCTTCTGGAAAGTATACATGCGAAAGTGCCCTAGTGGGCCTTGCTGCCTCAAAGTACGTGCAATCCTGATCGACGTACAGTCCGCTGAAATGCTTGTAACTTGCAATTCGGGAATCTAATGGAGATGTGCCATACAATTTCAAAAAAGCTCTTTCTGAGAGCTATGCAATGACATAGGGCCTGCCATTTTCCGAATCCGAGAAGATGGATCCATGATCGAAATGGCATCTTCGGGTCTTCAAAGGTAGTCCGTTGAGCTGTTTTGCGTAGTTTGCACTTGAAAGTACTGCAATGGCACTTTACGATCCTATTTGTAGCTGTATTAGGGTTGTTGAAGTTGAATTGTCAAAATGACCATTTTGCCCTTCTAAGGGTTGTCTCCAAGGTTAACGAGGCTTTTTGGTTGTCCTTCGGGGTTGTCTCTAAGGTTTGATTGCGTAACTTTTCTTTTCCTTAGGGTTAATCTCTAAGGTTGATTTTGTAACACCCCCAAATCCGGGTATCCATTTCCTCGGACCTGGTGCATCACGATACTATCTTCGTCTAACTATTAACAACTTCCATTCGTAATTTAATTATTACAACTTAACTTTTATACTTATTAATATAGTAATTCCTTTTTATTTCCAGGATCTATGAGTCAATCCAAAACCTTTATAAGTCAATTCCCAATATTGGTCATTAACCATTCTTGTCTTTACATCATATTCGATGTTATACTTAATAAGATGCAAAATAATTAAAACTTTTCTGAATTCTTTATTCATTTCCCTGAATCACAACCTTCATCATTTACATATCTTTGAATCAAATTTATTCTATGCTTTGATTCATCAGAGTTACATCACAGAATTTACATCTCAATTCGATGTTCTTTATATATTTAATAGTACGGCTTTACAACTCTACAAGAGTTCATCAACTATCAAGCACATCATCTAAAACCTAAAACATGGTTAAAAAATATAACTTTAGGTAAACAATTCAATCCTCTTGTGATACTATTGAACTCTATCAATCAAGTAACATGTAACTTTACCGTGAGTTCTTAACCTGCAAAAATGGTTATTTGTAAGGGTGAGCTCGACAGCCCAGCAATTCTAACAATTTTCATGCATCACATAACACATAATATCATGTGCATTTTATTAAATCATAATAATTCAAACTCAATATGCATGCTGCTTCTCACATAACAAATATAGAAATTATCTTCTAAAACACAGTCATATATTTACTTTCAATCTCATACATATGTCATAGACATTTCCACGTTTCATGGCATAATGATTCATTTCAAACATACCTCATATGCATTTCATATATAATTTAACATTCCATCTCATATCATAAATCAATCAACAATTATCAATATTATAGAGCAAATAAGAACTAAAAGACTTGTCTGGCTCGTAGATTATCAACTACAACTTAACTGCTTATCATTATCTGCACTTCGTGTGTGAGACCCCAGATTTTATGAATAAATATTTAATTTTTTTGAAATAATTTTTTTAATATTATGGTGTGGATTTGATATAATGTTATAGTTGTGGGTAGTATTTATAAATTATGCAAAGTGTGCAAGTTGTTGTATAAATATTCGATTGGTCGGGGAATATTCTTTTTGTCGGAGAATATCCATACGACAGTACAATCATTGGTGGATCCCACAATGGAATTATTGTCGGAATGAGAAAACGACAAAAATATTTTTATGAAAATAACGGCGGAAGTTTTACTGTTAATACTGTTGAACTACTCGGTAGTAAAAATAAAGATGTCTGGCGTGGTTGCATAGCAGCACACGGTATTGATTATTGATGCTTACGTGATAAGTCACTCATTTATGTGTTATTGGTATTATTAATGTAATAAAATAGAAAAACTTTTTATATAAAACAGAATACTTTTATAAAGTTATTCTATAAATAGAATATATTATATTATATTATACATAGTGTTGCATAGTGTCTGCATAGTATTTTGCATAGTAAAATCTTTTTATATAAAACAGAATACTTTTATAAAATTATTCAATAAATAGAATATATTATATTTTATTATACATAGTGTTTTTGCATAGTGTATCACGCATAGTGTTTGCATAGTAAAATCTTTTATAATGTTATTCGTTTTATTAGATTATAAATAGAATATATTATATTTTATTTAAAATATTTTGCTTTAAATATGGATAGTCGATTAAAGTAAATCAATCTGGACCGCTCATGAGTTAGTTACTATATCATACCCATTTTTCTATAAATAAGCTCATTCATTCATTATTTCTTACGAATTCACCAAACTCTGTAGAGATAAACTATAGAGAGAAAAGAAGAAAAGTGTTCTGCTACTTCACTACTCATATATCCAAAGACTCTTCTTCTTAAGGTAGGGAATATTATTTGTTGTACTCATAAGGGTATTCTTTTTCTTTCTTATTCATGAATGGAACTTCATTATTCCATTCTTTATTATTCTGTTGAAATAACTTTGATAATGCAGAGATACCTATACTTGGTGAAATTCTTACATTAGAATATCCTTATTATTACATGTGTTTCTTGGCGGACATGGTTCCGCTTTATTATTATTATTCGTTGGAATATCACATCTGCATGCGTTTTCGCCGGACTGATTTTCCGCCTTTATTGGTATTCTATTGAAATAACTTTTGTCTACATCTGCAATACCGCGCATGCATGGTGATTTCGTTATTATTTCGTTTCTTTATTATTTTGTTGGAACATTCATGCGTGCTTTTTACGCATGACTTCGGTTCCGTTAATTATTATTCTGTTGGAATAACTTGCTATCATCTGCAATCTGCATGCATGGTGACTTCTTTTGTTATTCCATTTTTTATTATACTCGGTTGGTTAAAGTTTTGACTTCTATACTCCATGAAATTAGTGGAATATCCTTGATATTTGCACTTCATCCAAAGATATCTTTTCATGGAAATATTCTTCTCGAGCATTCTTGAATTTTACTCTACAAAGCGATATCATGTTGACAATTTGGACGTTATTAGTTCCTGAATAAATTAATTCTTGAACTTGTTTTATTGAATTCTTATATCATTGTCATCATCCTCATGTTTATATTATGTTGAAAGTCATTTGTGGCCTGTAGTGCATAGATGGACTTGGTATGATTATGACCAAGGATTATTCGGTATAATCATGACCGTAATGTTACAAATGATGTGGAAAAAGTCCTCATTGGCCCGTAGTGCATTGATGGACAGTTTTTGGTATGATTATGGTTATGGATTCTCTTTTGCCGTAGTGCAAAGATGAATTGTTTTATGGCATGATCAGGACCGTTGATGAAAACATGATTATTCTTGGCCCGTAGTGCATGGATAATTATGTTCGTGATACTAAAGAATATCCTTGGCCGTAGTGCAGGGGTGATTTGATGATTTGGATTATTTATTAAGCTGAGTCCCAGTGATAAAAGTGATGAAAAACCTTTTAAATCATAAAATATAGTAGATTTTATTCTTTACTTGACTCTTTTAATGGAATGCTTGTTCCGCTGCAGTTAAACTTGATGTTTGTTATATTGTATCAATTTAACACTGTTGAAGGCTAGTGATAATTTATTCTGCATTATCTTAGTCATAATATTTCTTACTGGGCTAGTTGGTCTTACCCTTTCTTTCACTGTTCTCTTCAGGAAATGAGAACGTAGAGGGGACTAGTCGGGGAACAGAGTGATGGTCCTAAATGCTGCATTAGTAGTCCTCACTATTCTTTGAAATAGTGTGATAGTAATTGTAATGAGGACTCCTTTTGAGTTTGTATACTCTCTAGTAGACAATATTTGTATTCAAACTCACAGTTTACGTTTTTGTTGTATTGTACACGAAAGTTGTATTATTAAGTTATATTTGAATTCTGTACCATGTATCTGGCGACACAAGATGGGTGATGTATACCTAATTTTGGGGGAGTCACAGTTGGTATCAAAGCTTAGGGATATGATCCCTGGCTAGGATGTGAGAATAGAACTAGGAGGGAGAGACGGGGAATTCCTTTGCTAGTATTTCCTACCTAAGTTTATTTGATATTTAATTGGTCGGTCAGAGTATATGGATAATATGTTACATGTCAATTAACCTTTGTTTTGTGGTAGTATTTGCAAATGGCATCCAAAAATGTTGAGATAAGCAATGAAGCACATGAGACCGTTGAGACACCTTTAATCACTAACCAGGTTAATGTGATGTCAGACGAAGAAGAACTTAGAGATATCTACGTGGTACGTGAAGAACTAATAGTTGCACTTTTTGCTAGTTGCGGAGGTAGCAGTGAGAGTGAGGAAGAAGATGAAGAAGAGGAACACGAGGAGAATTTATTAGAAGAATTTTATGATTAAAATTTAGCATTACAAAATCGTATTCATAAGTTAGAAGAGCGGTTTGAAGAAGAAATCCGGTGATTGATCATGGAGCAAAGAGATGCAACCATTCAAAATTGTGTTACCCCGATGTGCGATGCTTGAATGTAAAGCACTCTTTGGCGAGAGTATAAGATATTAGAACCGGAATCGAGAATGCTATGATCAAAGTTCGATGAAAGTAGAAACAAATGAACGAAGGAGAATAGATGACGATGGGTAAAAAGCCGCATGACGTAGAGATATTGTAGAAAAAGACGTCCGATCCAATAAAGCCAAAATAGATGAAATGGATTTTTCTTTTTGGACAACAATTGGGATAATCCAACATCGAATTCGAAATTACCCTATGCATAGTGGTCAACCCCAATTCGATATGGATTGGAGAATAATGATTCAAATCATTGATCAGGAATGGGACGAAGCACTTAAGGGTGGAATATACCCTATAGCAAAGTCAAATCCAGTATTTTAAGTGAGAACGTTTGTCGAGGAACCCGAACGAAGTTATTACGGGTAAGTTAATTATAAACTCTTACGAAGTTTATACCTTATTAGATACCAGTTCTATCCACTCTTTTATTTTACCTAGTTGTGTTCAATGTTTGAAGTTAACTCTGGAGAAGTTAGACTTTGATATATCTGTTTAAACTCAGTTCGGAGAAACCTTTGTTACCTCCACTATTTATAAATCTTGTTTAAATCAACACTTTCACGTTACCTGTCAATCTTTTCTCTTTGAAAATACTTGCCTTTGATGCAATTTTAGGAATCGATTGGTTAACTACTCATCATGCTTTTCGTAAGGTTGTTAGCTTTCATATTCCTAACCAACCTGTTATGCGAATTCAAACAACCAAACCACTAAAGTCAATCATTGTCATATAAAGCCATAAGTAAAGAGCCCCGGTCCTTTCATTGTTGACTTCCTTGTGTGGAATGCACCAAAGCCAGACATTCTATAGGCGACGTCGTGAATGACGATTGCAAGTTGATAGGTATCAATGTGACGTACTATCCAAGTCTTTGATGAGGGTCACAGCTTTGAATGATATTTCTATTGTTAATAAATTCCTGATGTATTCTTGAAGACTTTTTAGCCTACCCCTAGAGCGTGAAATCGAATTTGGTATTGACCCCAGTACAAAACCCATTTCTAAAACCCTTAAATATTTTCTTCACTTAAAATGAACGTAACATGCGCCAAAGACGTTGGCTTGAGCTGTTGAAGATTACGATCGTACCAAGCAATATCATCGTGGAAGTTCGAACGTGGTAGCTGACGCGTTAAGTAAAAGATCGTATGCGGTTACAAGTGCGAATATACGAACCCACGTGAAGATAACAAATATACGATTAGAATCGACTTTAATTGATAAAGTTAAAGCTGTTCAAGCTACATACTCAGAGCTGATGAATGTGAAGAAGAAGGTTCAAGAGGGCGTTATTCTAGAAGCAAGAATCGACGAAGAGAGGAAATCTCAACCCTCGATTTAATTGGCCCATTTAAAATCCTCGAACGAGTAGGAACTGTGGCTTATAGACTCGTTTTACTGCCAAGTATGTTGCATGTTCAGAACGTTTTTTTTACGTATCGATGTTACGTAAATATGTGGACGACCGAACCACATTATTAACTTAGAACTGGACGAGATACCAGAAGATTTAACGTATGAGGAGATACGTGTTAAAATATTGGATAAGAAGAATCGTATTCAACACTCAAAGGTTATACCTCAAGAGTTAGAATTTGAAATGAAGTCGAGGTATCCTCATCTCTTCGGCATACTAGGTACGTACGTAAATTTCGAGGGCGAAATTCCATAGGGAGAGATTGTGAGACCCTAGATTTTATGAATAAATATTTAATTTTCTCAAAATAATTTTTTAAATATTATGGTGTGGATTTGATATAATGTTATAGTTGTGGGTAGTATTTATAAATTTTGCAAAGTGTACAAGTTGTTGTATAAATATTCGATTGGTCGGGGAATATTCTTTTTGTCGGGAAATATCCGTACGACGGTACAATCATTGGTGGACCCCACAACGGAATTATTGTCGGAATGAGAAAACGACAAAAATATTTTTATGAAAATAACGGCGAAAGTTTTACCGTTAATACTGTTGAACTACTCGGTAGTAAAAGTACAGTAATACGTGTGGTTGCATAGTAGCACACGGTATTGATTATTGATGCTTACGTGATAAGTCACTCATTTTTGTGTTATTGGTATTATTAATGTAATAAAACAGAAAAACTTTTTATATATAAAATGAATACTTTTATAAAGTTATTCTATAAATAGAATATATTATATTATATTATGCATAGTGTTGCATAGTGTTCGCGATAGTGTTTTGCATAGTAAAATCTTTTTATAAAAAATGCGAATACTTTTATAAAAGTTATTCTATAAATAGAATATATTATATTTTATTATGCATAGTGTTTGCATAGTGCCTACATAGTATTTGCATAGTAAAATCTTTTATAAAGTTATTCATTTTATTAGATTATAAATAGAATATATTATATTTTATTTAAAAGATTTTGCTTTAAATATGGACCGTCAGATTAAAAGTAAATCAATCTGACCGTTCATAAGTTAGTTACTATGCGATCCCATTTTTCTATAAATAAAACTCATTCATTCATTATTTCTTATGAATTCACTTTGAAACTCTGAGACATAAACTATAGAGAGAAAGAAGAAAAAAAGTTTCTGCTACTTCACTACTCATATATCCAAAGACTCTTCTTCTAAAGGTAGGGATATATTATTTGTTGTACTCATAAGGGTATTCTTTCTTTCTTATTCATGAAGAGAACTTACATTATTCCATTCTTTATTATTACATTGGAATAACTCAGATACTGAGTAATACCCTTGGTATACTTGGTGAAATTCTTCTTTATTATTACATTTGGAATATCCTATGCATCGCTTTTCACGTGTTTTACATGGTTCCGCTCTTTATTATTATTTCCATTGAAATATCACATGCATGCGTTTTTACGCTGGGACTGTTTCGCCTTTTATTGGTATTCTGTTGAATAACTCATACTATGCTGCATATCGCATGCATGGTGATTTCTGTTATTATTTCGTTCTTTATTATTCTGTTGGAACATACTGTCTGTGCTTTATGCATGACTTGGTTCCGTTAATTATTATTCTTTTGGAATAACCTGTCTATGTGAAGTACCGCATGAATGGTGATTTCTTTTGTTATTCCATTCTTTATTATACTCAGTTGGTTAAAGTTTTGACTTCTATACTCCATGAAATTTGTGGAATAACCTTGATATTTGCGCTTCATCCAGTATCTTTTCATGGAAATATTCTTCTGAGCATTCTTGAATTTTACTCTACAAAGCAGTATCATGTTGACAATTTGGACGTTATTAGTTCATGAATAAATTAATTCTTGAACTTGTTTTATTAAATTCTTATATCATTGTCATCATTCTCATGTTTATATTATGTTGAAAGTCATATGTGGCCTGTAGTGCATAGATGGACTTGGTATGATTATGACCAGGGATTATTCGGTATAATCATGACCGTAATGTTACAAATAATGTGGAAAAAGTCCTCATTGGCCCGTAGTGCATTAATGGACAGTTTTTGGTATGATTATGACTATGGATTCTCTTTGGCCGTAGTGCAAAGATGAATTGTTTTATGGCATGATCAGGACCGTTGATGAAAACATGATTATTCTTGGCCCGTAGTACATGGATAATTATGTTCGTGATACTAAAGAATATCCTTGGCCATAGTGCAGGGGTGATTCGATGATGTGGATTATTTATTAAGTTGAGTCCCAGCGATAAAAGTGATGAAAAACCTTTTAAATCATAAAATATAGTAGATTTTATTCTCTACTTGACTCTTTCAATGGATTGCTTGTTCCGCTACAGTTAAACTTGATGTTTGTTATATTGTATCAGTTTAACACTGTTGAAGGCTAATGATAATTTATTCTGCATTATCTTAGTCATAATATTTCTTACTGGGCTAGTTGAGCTCACCCTTTCTTTCACTGTTCTCTTTAGGAAATGATAACGTAGCGGGGACTAGTCAGGGAACAGAGTGATGGTCCTAAATGGTGCATTAGTAGTCCTCACTATTCTGTGAAATAGTGTGATAGTAATTGTAATGAGGTCTCCTTTTGAGTTTGTATACTCTCTAGTAGACAATATTTGTATTCAAACTCACAATTTACTTCTTGTCGTATTGTACACGACAGTTGTATTATTAAGTTGTATTTGAATTCTGTACCATGTATCTGGCGACTCAAGATGGGTGATGTATACCTAATTTTGGGGGCGTCACATCGTGTATTCCTACACAATAGTATAATCATGGATTTATTCCCATTAGTCATATATTTCCTTACATTCTCAATGTAATAACAATTGTTACATTGTTTTCTAACTCGGTTCTTAAAACCTTCATTTCACTTTCTTATCATACTCTTAGGATAACTACGTATGTATAAGTATACCGTAGCCACACATACTTGACATTAACATTCATAAACCTTTATCACACACTTGACTAGCTATATGTTCGCTACACATTTAAAACTCATAGATGCATGATTCACATAGTTCTTTCATTTTGCAAATCTTAACAAATATGGGTTTTATATAACCATTTCTTGCACATATTCTTAAAACATCACTTAAGTCAAGCATTGAAGCTTAATACATTCATACACAAATGCTTAAGGGTTCAGATTACAATTTAAATAATCAAAGTAACATCGCTTATATATACGTCTGCAAGTGCCTTCTGATTTAGCTAGGATGGGCGCAGCTACACCGTCCCCTGGCCAAACTAGATTGGAAACTTTATTTCCTAGTTTACACCTCATTACTTACCATGCTAGCACATAAAACCTACATACGTTAAGAGGTCTTGATCCAAGTTTGGTGCCTTTTGGGTTTACTTCAAGTTATTTTTACACTTTATAGCTTTATTGCCATTTATTTAACGGCTAAGCGAGTTCATGCAATAAGGGTCTAACTATGTAACCAATAACGATTTTAAACAACTTTCAATACGCTTGCTTACATGCATTCATCTGACTAACATGGTTTATCACTTGAAAACGTACTTTAAAATCATGCTCTAAAGACTTTTATTGTGTCAAACTAGATAAGTGCACTTATAGGCCATGTTTAATGACATAAATAGTACTAGCATGCCATCCTACAAGTTCAAAGGTTTGGAAACACAATGATCATCAGTATAAGTTTGCAAGGCGTCCAAGTTTGCCTTCTAAAAGTCATTCTAGGCCAAATTAAAGCAACTGAGTGCATGTAAACCAGCTTTAAATCTCATCTCATAGCTAACTAAGCTATGTACGTATGTTATCACGTTTAGAACTTTAAGTACACAAGTTCCTTTAATTTCATTCTCAAGTTTCAAGTTTTCTTTAGAAATATACACTAAAGTGATTATGAGGTTCATGGTATTTGTAATAACCCAATATTTTCTATATAAATAAATAAGAAATTTTGCATATATTTTTTTTTTTTAAAGGTGGGAATATGTGCCAAGTAATGTGTATGTATGTATGTGATAAATAAAATTTATTTATAACATGAATAATTTTAAATAATTTTATTTTAGAATTATTGATCATTATAAATTATATTCTTATAATAATTAATTTTATAGTAGAAATGTCTTTATTATTTATTTTCTATGAAAATATGACTTTTATATTATTTAAATAATATATGAAATGATTATTGGAATTATTATAATTACAATTTTATTTATGAATTTTAGTTCGATTATTAAATTAATTATTTTAACTTAATTAATAATGTTATATATGAAAGATAAATTAGATATGGAATTCAAACCCTAATTTTGGATTTTGAGCTACGAATGAGAATAATAATATTATATTAAATATAATATTATTTTTTAGTGTTATAAATATATACAAGATGTGTGTATTAATAATGTTGGTCAATTATGGTGTATAATGTCAAAACCCTAATATTAATTTGTTAAACCCTATTTTGAAACTCAAATGGGAGATTCAAGAATGTGTAGTAATTATGTTATATGAATTATGTTGCATATTATAGAATTTTTGTTAATTAGGAAAAACCTAATTAATATTTGAAAACCCTAATTCAAATTTGAAAACCTAATTTGCTAATTAGGAACCCTAATTGCTAAAATTAAAAACCCTAATTATTATTTTAGTAAATTGAATTGTTAATTTGGGAACCCTAATAATATTAAGGAACCCTTATTATTTAAAATCCTAATTTACTATTAAAACCCCTAATTTTAATTAGTAAGTTCTAATTAAAATTTTATTACACTTTAATCTTAATTTTTCAAACCCTAGATATTATTTGGGAAACCTTAAGTTTTAAAATCTAGTGATTAAATCCTAGATTCAAGTACGATGGACAAGAATGCCATTAAAATTAAAAGGCAATTGACCAAAGTACCCTTTTTGTCCCATTCTTGAAATAATTGCTAGCAAATCTTGCCAAATCTTGGAAAGTCATCAACCTAGTCTAGGCAGGGGCTAAGAAAACACCAGCTCTCATCCATTAGCCTTCCAAATTCATTGCATCTACATCACATAAGTAGAATTGGAGAGAGAAAGCGTATATTCATGTTCATTTTTTTCTATACTAAAACTTGACTCTCTCTCTCTAAAACCTCCGAAATATATTGCTATAACAGTCTCAGAAACAAGCCCCACCATCTCCTCTAACAGATCATAATCATAGAATCAAGAACTTGTTCATAGAAAGGTAAAAACCTAATTTGAAATCTAATCTTGAAGGCCATGATACATGTTATGATTTGGTGTTAAAACATGTTGTTTGTAGTATATATTGATGATCCGGGTTGCTAGATGTTAGATCCATATCATACCCCGACGTCTAGAACACACTTACCATGAACAAATTTCACGATATAAGGGCAACAAAAGCATTGACCGAATTCACGACTTAATTTTCTTTCAAGGCGAAATTTTAAACTTAATGAACAAATTCTGACAAAGATGTTCTCGATCCTTAGATCTTGCTCATGTGTTTTGTTTTGGTCCATAAATTGTTATGAACTTGTACTATTACATATATACTACAATAATTGATTAATAGATAGCCTAGAAACATCATGAATTAAGAATTAATCTTGGTCAAAGTTGTGCACTTGTTCACTGTCTATGAAGATCTGGGTTGCTCAAGAACACCTAAGGCGACGGTTTCTGTCGCCAAAGGCTATAGTGACAGTCTTATTTAATTTTAATTAATTTATTATCCAAAAATCATTTATAAATAGAAATTAATTATTAAAAATTCCAAAAATAGTTTTAAAAATTATTTTAAGTTGTAAAAATTAACTTTTAATAATTTGACATATTTTTCATAAATATTAATATTTAATTGGATATTATTGATATTTTATTTATTTAATAAATGCATTAAATAAATTAATTAAAAATGATTTTATTATATTAAAATTATTTTAAATGATAAAAGGTATTTAATAATATTTTAAGTTATAAAATATAACTTTTAATATTTTAAGACAAATTTCATTAATTATTTAATATTAATGATATTATATTTATTTAATAATTATATTAAATAAATTAATTAAAAATTATTTTAATATTATAAAAATCATTTTAAATGAAAATAAATAGTTTAAAAATATTTTAAGTTATAAAATATAATTTTAATATTTAAAGGTAAATTTCATTAACAATTTAATGTTAAATGATATTAGAGTTATTTAATAATTATATTAAATAAATAGATTAAAAATGGTTTTATTGAATTAAAATCATTTAAAAAGGATATAAATGATTTAAAAATATTTTAATTAATAATAAATACCTTTTAATATTTTGTTGAATAATACATTAATATTTAAATATTAATGGTAATTATTTAAAATGATTTTAAATATTTTAAAAAATCATTTAGGGGTAATAAAATGTTTTAAAAATATTTTGAGTTATTATAAATAACTTTAATATTTTTGTAATGGTTTCATTAATAATTTAATATTAATTTAATATTAATGATAATAGAATTATTTAATATTTAAATCATTTAATAATGATTCCAAAGTGTTTAAAAAAGCATGATAAATTATAATAAATATTTAAAAATTATTATAAGGCTATGAAAAATAATATGACTGGTATTTAAAATATCTAAACAAATATTTAACTACACGGTAGAGTCTTAGACTCGATAATTACCCGATAAAGCCGTCGGTACATCAAAATATTTTAGAAATTGATTTGGACTTAGATAATTTGATTAGATACTTATTTGTATGTGATGCAATGACTGTTAAACATATATGACAATGTGATTAGGTTATGTGCTGACTGCAATTAGCAATACCATGTGATATGATATATTATTCTAATCGAACGAATGATCTTATTAATGATAGGTTTCGGTATAAAAGATAAAACTAAGTTGCGTAATTGTGACACCCCAAAATCCAGGTACTTCATTCCACTAGAATTTGGTGCTCACTATCAAAATAATTAAATCTAACTACCCATAATAAATGATAAAACATTAATTAATTTAAACAATAATCTCTCACATTAAAGGGTTGAATCATCTCATAAACAATCCTAGGTAATCTAACCTTAATTTATTACATAAGTTTGCGGGAAACATCATAAAATAAAAAAAGTTATAACATCATGCATTTAAATAAATTCTAAATAACTCTTCAACACTTGGACATCTTGCCCTTTCCTTTGCTAGTAGATGACTCATCGACTCTTTCAGTTTTAGCTGCAGTGTTAATTGCAAGAGTGAGCAAATAATTGCTCACTGATATAAAGAGTAGTAATAATAACAACATAAGAATGAACAACGAATACTGAATAATAATGAACTTGTTCTATGAATCAAAAATAGAAAACAAGTTCGAACTTTAATATCTGAGGGTCTTAAGACCACAAACTATGTCCACGATGATTAGGTATTACTACCCCAACCTTAACAGTCAATTAGACTATACAGACCCTTCTTAACGTACTTAGGTGGATCAACCCTTTGTACCATGTATTGTGCACAAACATCTAAACGTTACACGTACAAAATCCCCTGTGTTAGGGTTGTTCATCTCAGTTTGAATTTAGAATTTTCGCACTAAAGAAAGCTTAGTTTGGAACTAGCTTATCAGTGTTTCTAGAATTTTAGAACACTATTTAATTATAAATTAATGAAACCAATAAAAGTTTTCTTACTACTTGAAGGTTTAATACAAAAAATAGAATTGAACAAGTTTATCAAAGTCAAAGACCGAATAACAACAATGTACAATTGAATTACCATAGAATACATGCAAAGTGCTATATTCAAAAGAGTTAGAACAATCTCATTTGAATCGATGTACTAGAATAATATTTGTTTTGAATAATAATATCACGATTTAGAAAAGTAAAACTCGCTCGAAATAATGATAAGTAAACCTTACTGAATAATTAAGTAGTATAGGTTAGGGATATTTCCTCAATAAAAGATTAGGATAAGAAACTTGTATTATTTAACAAAAGAATGAAGTTAGAAAGCTTGCTCAATGTAAAGAGTTAAGGTTTAGAAACTTGCTTTGTATGTAAGCTACACAAATGTAATATTCACCAATTACCCTACATATATCATTGAAATCGCAACAATAATTAGTTGTATGAATATTAGCTTTAGGGTTTAAACCATCATTTTGGTTATAACCTTAATTCAACACCTAACCATATTGGTTCACATCCTTAACGCCTCTAAAATCTTATTACGATCCAACATAACTTAATCGTTCATCTCTAACTTTTGAAAACATCACTTTTAATTTCATTATATAACTCAATTAACAATCACTTAAAAATCTTTTACACTTTGTATTACAACACCTTACAATCTGTTATTGTAGTTTCTACTATGTCTTAACATCATTAACATGCTTGCTTAGCTAACATGAGTCCATTACACATGACTTGAAAATAGGTAGAAGTCAACGCTCGGGCTTTCAGATACCTGCAAGTAATGCTACATCCCAAGCCTTGCACTTACCAAGAATCACACAAGATAACAGGTCTTAGTTTACGTCAGGTATCATGAAATCGCTACTTAATATTTATGTACGTAAACTACAACTAAAATAATGTTCAAGTTTCTACGACAATCACCATCTCAACCCAATTCCTACAGAAATCATTAAACCTAGCAACTAAAACTTTGTAATAGCATAGTTACACATGTCATACACCATTCTAACTACATAAACATCACATATACACAAATTTGAGGAATCAAAACCCCCAATTCCAAAATTTCTTCATTTTTTACATATTTAGCAAAATCGATCGCCACAAATTCGTTTCTTACTCAATTGACATTATTCAAAATACGCCGCTTTCATTTCTTAACATACTAACATAAACTAACATCAAATTACAAATTACAACACATATAGGGCACACAATTTGGTACTTTATAAGGCCAATTTTTATGTAGAAACACTGTTATATGAAATCTTTCTACTACAACCCAATTCATGCCTTTAATCATCAATTAATACTTACATATGATAAATAACATATTATAAACCATACATACAAGTGTGTATATATATACAGTAAAACCTCTATTTAAGAATAGACTTGGGACCAAACTATTTATATTCTAATTGAGAGGTTATTACTAAATAGAGGTATTGGTACAAAATATTTTTCAACACCCAAAAATATCTACTTTAACAAAAATATCAATAAGAACTCCCTAATAATTATTATTTTAAAAATATTTATGCAAAGTAGTCTTTTATAGGAAAATGTGGTCTTTTATATGAAATGTAGTCCTTTATAGGAAATGTAGTCTTTTATAAGAAAATGTAGTTCTTTAAAGGAAATGTAGTCTTTTATAGAAATTATTGTTTTTTAAAATTAATATTCTCTCTCTCTCTCTCTCTCTCTCTCTCTCTCTCTCTCTCTCTCACACACACACACACACACACACACACACACACACACACATATATATATATATATATATATATATATATATATATATATATATATATATATATATATATACTATATAGAGATATAGTTTCTTAACACGGACTTAAAAAGTATATAATATATTACAATTTAGAGGTTATTCCTATTTATAATCGGCCCAAATTGGGACCAAATTTTTTATAATATTATAGAGGTTATTCTTATATAGAGTATTCCTAAATAGGGGTTTTATTGTATATATATATATATATATATATATATATATATATATATATATATCAATCCAACACCACTATCAATTTACAATGGATAATCACTAAGAAATCAAAATATACGAATTAGAAGCATATTACCTTGATTTAGAAAAGTATTTAGAAACCCTTCTCTTTCTCTCTGTGATTCTCTCCTCCGGCCCAAGCTCTCCCTAAATTCTCTGTGTTTCTTCTTCTGTCCAAACCTTCTCTGTATTTCTATATTGTCTAGCCTTAGGGGAAAATAAGAAGCGTAAAAAATAAACTGACTCCGACTCCCCCACTAACGTCAGGTCACAAACCCAAAAGACGTCAGTTAAATTAGACCAAAGGCCTCAAGGCCTTGTTTGGCCTCACACTAATTCCCCCCCCCCCCCCCCAAACTAGATTATTTTAATAATATTATATTATATAGTTTCATGTGTTACACATTAGTTAATTTAAATAGCTTTAGTTTAGTTAATTTAAATAACTTAAAATAGTAATTATAATAATTTCTATTATAATTATATTTATGAATAATAAATAAATACATATCTAATTTAAATTATTAAATTAGACCAAAAACATTATTTTATTTAATTTACTTATTTTCCTAAATATTAAGCAATTGATTTAATTTAATTATTTTCTTAAATTAAATCTTTCAGATAAAATTAACATTATTCAATTTAATTAACATTAATCAATTTAGTTACTAAATTAATTTACTATAATTCATCAATTATTTATTTCCTTCGGTAAATAAATTATTTAAAATATTTATTTAATTCAAAAAATATTTAAATTAAAATACAAATTTCTTGATCCTTACATCCTTCTCTCTTTAAAAGGATTCTGTCCCCAGAATCACAACTCGAAACATTTATTCATTACATTCTTCCTCCTTAACAAGATTCTGTCCCTAGAATTGCTATACAAAATCAAGCAAACAACTGAGGATAATTCTTCATCATAACGCTTTCAAGTTCCCACGTAGCTTTCTCAGCATTGTGGTTCCTCCAGATTACCTTAACTGAAGGTATCACCTTATTCCTCAGTACTTGCTCTTTTCTGTCAATAATTTGAACAGGAACTTCTTCATATGTTAAGTCTTTCTTAAACTGTAAGGTCTCATATTCTATAACATGTTTATAGTCAGGCTTATATGCTCTCAACACCGAGACGTGGAAAATATTATGGATATGCACCAATTCTTGAGGTAAAGCTACCTCGTATGCCACTTCACCCACGCGTTGAAGCACTTCAAAAGGTCCTATAAACCTAGGGCTTAATTTCCCTTTCTTTCCAAAATGAATTTTCCCCTTCTAGGGAGATACTTTCAAGAACATATAACTACCAACATCGAATTCCCGATTTTGTCGGTGTTGATCGGCATATTTCTTCTATCTATCTTGTACAGCTATCAATCTTGCTCGAATGACTTTGATGATTTTGATAGTTTGTTGTACCAACTCTGGACCAATAGTTGACGTTCACCTACCTCATCCCAGCATAAAGGAGTTCTGCATTTCCTGCCGTACAAGGCTTCATAAGGCAGCATGCCAATACTCGCGTGATAACTATTATTATAGGAAAATTCAACCAACGGTAAATGATCATCCCAATTTCCCTTCAAATCTAAATACATGCTCTGAGCATGTCCTCTAGTGTCTGGATGGTTCTTTCACTCTGTCCATCTATTTGAGGATGGTACGCTGTGCTCATTCTCAACTGATTCCCCAAACATTCTTGTAATCGTTTCCAGAAATTTGATGTGAAACGTGAATCTCTGTCTGATACAATGGACACAGGTACACCGTGTCCTGAAACAATTTCCTACACGTAAAGTTTTGCCAATCGATCTAGGTTAAATCTAATCTTGATCGGTAATAAGTGTGCCGACTTCGTCAATAGATCAACAATCACCCAAACGGCGGCATAACCTTGCTGAGTCGTTGGAAGACCTACCACAAAATCCATTGTGATATGCTCCCATTTCCATTCCGGTATCTCCAACGGTTGCAATAATCCGCTTGGCCTTTGGTGTTCAGCTTTAACTTTCTAACACGTTAAGCATTTCGCCACACACTCAGTCACATCCTTCTTCATATTCGGCCACCAAAAATGATGTCTAAGATCCTGGTACATTTTTGTACTTCCAGGGTGAATCGAATATCTTGAGTTGTGAGCATCACTCAGAATTTCTTCTTTAACTTCCGGTACTGGTGGAACCCAAATTCTCCCTTTGAATCGAAGTAACCCTTTTGAATCGATTTTGAATTTGTTTTCCTCCCCTTCAGATACTTTTTGTTTTATCTTTTTGCAGTCTTCATCCTAAAGTTGTGCATTCTTCACTTTATCTACCAACGTTGAACCGTTTCCTATCTGAACAAGTTTTCATCGGATTCTGCCGAATATTTAATTTCCAATTCCATCTTAGCCATTTCCGACACTAACTTCTCCTGAGCTGTCAATATCATTAACTTCTCTCGTCCGTTTCTACTTAAAGCATCAACAACAACATTCGCTTTTCCAGGATGATAGAAAATCTCGCAGTCATAGTCCTTGATCAGGTCCAACCATCTTCTTTGCCTCATATTCAAGTCTTTTTGTGTAAATATATACTTTAGACTTTTATGGTCAGTATATATCTCACACCTCTCTCCATAAAGATAATGTTTCCAAATCTTCAAGGCAAACACCACTGCAGCAAACTCTAAGTTATGAGTCGGATACCCTTTTTCGCAATCTTTTAATTAACGTGATGCATATGCAATAACTCTGTCGTTCTGCATAAGCACACAATCTAGTCCTTTATGAGATGCGTCACTATACACCACAAAATTCCTTGTATCATCAGGTAATGACGACACAGGTGCTGAGCTCAACCTCTTCTTTAATTCGTGAAAACTTTCCTCACACTTTTCTGTCCAAACAAACTTAAATGCATTCCTGGTTAAATTTGTCAATGGGGTCGCGATCTTGGAAAAATATTGAATAAAACGCCTATAGTATCCTGTCAATCCTAAGAAACTCCTTATCTCTGACAGTGTCTTTGGCTGATCCCAGTTTATTACAGCTTTAACCTTAGTTGGATCTACCGAAATTCCGTCTTTATCAATAACATGCCCGAGAAACTGTACACGTTCCAACCAAAAATCACATTTTGAAAATTTTGCGTACAAATTCTCTTTTCTCAATGTCTCCAACGTCACTCTTAAGTGTTCTACATGTTCTTCCTTGGTCTTAGAATACACCAGAATATCATCAATAAACACCACCACAAATTTATCTAAGAATGGTTTAAACACCCTGTTCATCAAATCCATGAATGCTGCAGGTGCATTGGTTAAACCAAATGACATAACCAGAAACATGTAATGACCATACCGAGTTTGGAATGTCGTCTTCGGTATGTCTTCTAGCCTCACCTTCAACTGATGATAACCACTCCTCAAGTCTATCTTTGAAAAATACCTCGCACCCTTCAGTTGATCGAACAGATCATCAATTCTAGGTAACGGATATTTATTTTTAATCGTGACCTTATTCAATTCTTGATAGTCAATGCAGAGCCGCATCGACCCATCCTTCTTCTTAACAAATAACATTGGCGCTCCCCATGGCGATACGCTCGACTGGATATACTTCTTGTCGAGCAATTCTTACAATTGCACCATCAACTCTTTCATCTCTACCGGGGCCATTCTATATGGTGCCTTAGATATCGGGCCCGTTCTTGGTACTAAATCAATCACGAACTCGATTTGTCAATCTGGCGGAAGACCCGACAAATCTTCTGGAAATACGTCTGCAAAATCTCTTATGATCGGTATCTCTTCTAACTTCCCACTTTTCTTCTGTGTATCAACTATGTAGGCTAAGTATCCTACACATCCTTGTTTTAACAACTTCTTGGCTTTCATCACCGTAAGACAACTTGTTTGTCGAGGTGACTTACTGCCATAAAACACAACCTTTGACGGGGTCATAAGGTTAACACATTTTCTTTGGCAATCAATTACTGCTCCGTGATTGAATAACCAATCCATTCCCATGATAACATAAAACTCACCCAGACTAATTGGTATCAAGTCTACCATCATCTCTTGACCCTTTATAACCACTCTAAAATTCTTATATATGAATTTAACAAGAATCACTTCCCTATTTTCAATCTTTATGCTTAAGGGAAATTCTAATTCTTCCTGAGGCAATTAAAAGTTTTGAGCAAATTCATCGGATATAAATGAACAAGTAGCACTCGAATCAAACAATACATAAACATTAATACCATTAATCGGAATGATACCTGACACCACATCCTTAGACTGAACAACATTCTGCACGGTCATATTGAAAGTTGTTGCAGAGGGTCCGGCTTGATCGCGGCCGTCCAAAGATAGTCAATGCACCACCACTGTTGTTGTTTCCCTTTCCTCCACTTGCACTCCCCGCTGGCTTTTTAGGACAATCACGATCCATGTGATCCTTCGAACCGTAGGTAAAACATTCTTTTTTCTTTGGGCTAAAATAGTTCGGTGCAATGTGTCCCTTCTGACCACAGTTGAAACACACCCATTTTCCCTTCAAACATACCCTAGTAGGGTTCTTTCCACAGGTAACACAAGCTTCAGACTTTTTCTTCTACTGACTTCCTTGCTGTCCTCCCGTAGTCGAATTCTCGTTCCACTTCCTCTTCTGATTGTTACTTCCAACGTTATTTCCACCAGCCTTATTCTCACTCTCATTCTTCCTCTTCTTCTGTTCTTGATTGTACTTGGTCAAGGCATCACTTCCTCCTTCTGCGATAATTGCCTTTTCCAGTACAGCCGCAAATGTATTTAAATGGAACATTGAAACCTTGCTATACATCCAGGGTTTCAATCCTTGTTCGAACCTTCTCGCTTTACGCTCATTCGTATTGACTTGATAAGTGACAAACCTTGCCAACTCGTTAAACTTCGAAGCATATTCTGGCACCGTCATGATTCCTTGCTTCAACTCCAAAAATTACACCTCCAACTGATTCCGAGAACTCGTTGGAAAGTACATTTTGAAAAACATCTCCTTAAATCTATCCCACATTATCACTCCTTATCCCCCACGAACCTTATTTGCTTGCCACCAGTAGCTAGCTTCAGACTTCAGCATGAACGTCGCGAATGCAGTCTTCAGATCTTCGTTAACTCTAGCAACATCAAACACCTTCTCCATTTCCATGATCCAGGTTTGGGCTTTCACTGGATTCATAGACCCTTGAAACTCTGGCGGTCCAACCTCTTTGAATTCCTTGAAGGTCGTGACTTGAGCTTACGGTTGATTCGCAAGTGCACCCGTCAACAGAGTTACCAACTGCTGAACCGGATTAGCATTGGCCACGTTGTTATTGTTAGTAGACCCCTCAGGAGGTGGTTGTTGACGTGGTTGTCTTCTTCTAGGAGGCATTTTCTGTTAAAATATATGGTTATTAGTTCATTTAATCAACTCCCTGAATGCTTTAAAGTTTAACTTTAAACATTCTAAGATTAAAGCTATAACACATAACATTTCAAATAACTTTGATATTTTATTCATTCATAATACTTTAAAACATATAAAAGATAGCATATGATCTGCTATTAACATCCATTTTCCTGAACTAAACAAGTTTCAGAATTACATACTCATACCACCCCTTTATTCATCTCAAAATAAGGGATTTAAAACTTTATTTATTCACATAATTAACCACATATTATTATCACTCTTATCCTATCTAGGCATATTAAGACGTCGTAAGGCTTCTCGACGTTCTTCTTCCATAACACGATACGCTGTTCTACGATCCATCATGAACCACGTCGAGTCTTCAAATTGAGGCTGGTAATAAAAGACTCAATCCTTGGCCCTATCAATCGCAGAATTAAAGGCATGATCCATTTCGTTCATTTTGGCCTTCTTCACTTGGACTTTAGCCTCAGCACGGTCTGCACATTGAGTCGCCTTCATCCAAACGTCCTCTACTCTTGCACACTTAGTTGATTCCTCTTTGAAGTCATCTTTTAATTTCTCCATGTAAGTCTTCATCTTCTCGTTCACTGCCAACAGATCTTCATGCTGACCCTTAGTATGAACTAGGTCCCACTCCGTGTTTCCAAGTTTTGAGTCAAGTTCCTTAATATATGCATCCTTCTGCTCCATCGCAGCGTGATGCATCTCAACCAACTCCTTCAGTTCCTCAACATTATCCTGTAACTCTATGTTACGGTCGTACAAAGCATCATACATCTCAGCCGATATGGAGTTTGGTGGAAACTCCACAGGATCCTCCTCCTCCTCATCCTCCTCTATCTCCTCAGAATTATCCTCCTCGGGATCGGTCACAGGCTCATCCTCCTGAATCAACTGCTCCCGCACTACATGGATATCCTGGGGTTCGTCATCTCTAGGTATCAGAGGTATCACTTCCCTAGCTGGACTGGATCCTCCTTCGTTAGACATCCTGACAACAAAATATATTAAGTTTTACTTAACATTTTCTGATACTCGCGAGCACATAAGTTATTAACACATAACACATAATGTCGTTTATTGTTTAGTTTCAATGGATGCCTTAACCCATTCCTTAAAACTCGATAAGAGTTGGACACCTCTTTGTTTTCTGTCTCCTTAAAGGTTACTTCCTAAGGTTTCCCCACCTAAGGTTCATAACCTATGGCTTTGATACCAACTTGTGGCACCCCTAAATCCAGGTACTTCATTCCCCTAGAATTTTGTGCTCACTATCAAAATAATTACATCTAACTACCCATAATAAAGGATAAAACATTAATTAATTTAAATAATAATCTCTCCCATTAAAGGGTTACATTATCTCATAAACAATCCTAGGTAATCTAACCTTAATTTAATACATAAGTTTGCAGAAAACATCATAAAAGAAAACAAGTCTTATAACATCATGCATTTAAATAAATTCTAAATAATTCTTCAACACTTGGACATCTTTCCCTTTCCTTTGCTAGTAGATGGCTCACCGACTCTTTCAGCTTTAGTTGTAGTGTTAATTGTAAGAGTGAGCAAACAATTGCTCACTGATATAAAGAGTAGTAATAATAACAACATAAGAATGAACAACAAATACTTAACAATAATGAACTTGTTCTATGAATCAAAAATAGAAAACAAGTTCAAACTTTAATATCTGAGGGTCTTAAGACCACGAAATATGTCCACGGTGATTAGGTATTACTACCCCAACCTTAACAGTCAATTAGACTATACAGACCCTTCTTAACGTACTTAGGGGGATCAACCCTTTGTACCATGTATTGTGCACAAACATCTAAACGTTACACGTACAAAATCCCCTATGTTAGGGTTGTTCGTCTCAGTTTTAATTTAGAATTTCCGCACTAAAGAAAGTTTAGTTTGGAACTAGCTTATCAGTGTTTCTAGAATTGTAGAACACTATTTAATTATAAATTAATGAAACCAATAAAAGTTTTCTTACTATTTGAAGGTTTAATACAAGAAAATAGAATTGAACAAGGTTATCAAAGTCAAAGACCGAATAACAACAATGTACAATTGAATAACCATGGAATACATGCAAAGTGCTATATTCAAAAGAGTCAGAACAATCTCATTTGAATCGATGTACTAGAATAATATATGCTTTGAATAATAATTTCACGATTTAAAAAAGTAAAACTCGCTCGAGATAATGATAACTAGCTGAATAATTAAGTAGCATAGGTTAGGGATACTTGCTCAATAAAAGATTAGGATAAGAAAAACTTGCATTAATTAACAAAAGAATGAAGTTAGAAAGCTTGCTCAATGTAAAGAGTTAAGGTTTAGAAACTTGCCTTGTATGTAAGCTACACAAATGTAATATTCGCCAATTACCCTACATATACCATTGAAATCGCAATAATAATTAGTTGTATGAATATTAGCTTTAGGGTTTAAACCATCATTTAGGTTATAACCTTAATTCAACACCTAACCATGTTGGTTAACATCCTTAACGCCTCTAAAATCTCATTACGATCCAACATAACTTAATCGTTCATCTCTAACTTTTGAAAACATCACTTTTAGTTTCATTATATAACTCAATTAACAATCACTTAAAAATCTTTTACACTTTGTATTACAACACCTTACAATCTATTATTGTAGTTTCTATTATGTCTTAACATCATTAACATGCTTGCTTAGCTAACATAAGTCCATTACAAATGACCCGCAATATAGTGTAAGTCACCGCTGCTGGGCTTTGTAGACTGCAAGCAATTGCTACCGTCCCCAAGCTTCTCGCACCTAAGACAATCAAGTTAACGCAATCTACTTTTCTTTATGTATTCATAAATCGCTACAAATTGCATATACATATATTAAATCGCAAAGAACTTTCATTATTCGCCACCATCCATTTCAACCCAATTCCTACAGAAATCATTAAACCTAGCAACTAAAACTTTGTAATAGCATACTTACACATGTCATACACCATTCTAACTACATAAACATCACATATACACAAATTTGAGGAATCAAAACCCCCAATTTCCAAATTTCTTAATTTTTTACATATTTAGCGAAATCGATCGCCACAAATTCGTTTCTTAATCAATTGACATGATTCGAACTACGCCGCTTTTGTTTCTTAACATACTAACATAAACGAACATCAAATTACAGATTACAACACATATAGGGCACAAAATTTGGTACTTTATAAGGCCAATTTTTATGTAAAAACACTGTTATATGAAATCTCTCTACTACAACCCAATTCATGCCTTTAATCATCAATTAATACTTACATATGATAAATAACATATTATAAACCATAGATACAAGTAAATATATATATATATATATATATACAATGGATAATCACTAAGAAAATAAAATATACAAATTAGAAGCAATTTACCTTAATTTAGCAAAGTATTTAGCAACCCTTCTCTTTCTCTCTATGATTCTCTCCTCCAACACAAGCTTTCCCTAAATTCTCTGTGTTTCTTCTTCTCTCCAAACCTACTCTGTATTTCTATATTGTGTAGCCTTAGGGGAAAATAAGAAGCATAAAAAATAAACTGACTCCCACTCCCCCACTAACGTCAGGTCACAAACCCAAAAGACGTCAGTTAAATTAGACCAAAGGCCTCAAGGCCTTGTTTGGTCTCACACTAATACCCCCCAAACTAGATTATTTTAATAATATTATATTATATAGTTTCATGTGTCACACCTTAGTTAATTTAAATAGCTTTAGTTTAGTTAATTTAAATAACTTAAAATAGTAATTATAATAATTTCTATTATAATTATATTTATGAATAATAAATAAATACATATCTAATTTAAATTATTAAATTAGATCAAAACATTATTTTATTTAATTTACTTATTTTCTTAAATATTAAGCAATTGATTTAATTTAATTATTTCCTTAAATTAAATCCTTCGATAAAATTAACATTATTCAATTTAATTAACATTAATCAATTTAGTTACTAAATTAATTCACTATAATTCATCAATTATTTATTTCCCTCAATAAATAAATTATTTAAAATATTTATTTAATTCAATAAATATTTAAATTAAAATACAAATTTCTCGATCGTTACAGTAATAGTAAGCAGCAGCTCAGGCAAGTATCCTAACTTTGCATTTACTTTATGCAATGGACATGAGTAAGAAAGTTTCAGAATTATATTATCATTATGCCGGATTATTAACTCTATTGTTATCGATTATGTATCCAATCTTTGTATTCATACAAGTTCTTAAATTATTCGATCATTGTTTATCAACACAATATTACTGTATAATTCAGATATTTATTTTGCTCGTTAATTTCTAAATAGGGTTAGATAAGTGTCCTCACTTGGATAATCATTGTATTTAATCACATGTTGATACATACCTATTGATTTCTGGTATGTATACATTAATTAAAAGTCGTCTAACCTATTTGACCCAGCTAGACACATATTTAGAAATATCGTTGAAACATGATAGAATTTTATTATATCCAATCAAATTGTTTTGGTTTGGATTCCCGACTAAGTATGAACATCCCGAACATTTGAAAACTTTTGTGCACCTAAGGTGGATAAGATTTGCATGTAGTATTGATCAATACAGGGCGCATTGGGATGATCACCCTCGTTCCCGTAAGTTATGACGGTTTGCGGATGAAGTTCTGCTAAACCTTAGCGAAAATTGAAAATAAAGTTCATAGTCTGTCGACTGCTCTTCATTTATAGTCAGTACGTAGTTTCAAAAATTTGATATAAAATTGATATGTTGTTATTATTGGTTCAGCTTACTTCGCAACTGTTGATTGGTTGTAGAAGTGTCATTCAAAGAAAACATTCAATTCTTTTAGCTTATATTTATTGTTGCTATTACTTGCTGGGCAATCAAATGCTCATTCTTGCTTTAAATTTAAATATTTTCAGCTAAGCGTGATCAACTGGAATATTCAGGCCAAAACAAGGGAAAAAGGAAAGCAAACAGAATAGTCTTATGTTATCTTATGTAATAGTTTGACTTTATTAAGATAATGATATCTATTAATTATCATGTAATGAATGTTTAAAGGTCGCGTACCTGGGATTCCACTTTGATATATGTAAATTAAGTTTGATATTTATATTATTGTTATTATTATTAGTATTATTCCGCTCATAGAAATGGTATCGTGAAGCACCGAGTTCGGGTTTCAAGTACCAGAATTTGGGGGTGTCATATGTTGGTATCAAAGTTTTAGGGTTAGAAACCTTAGGTGGAATAGACCTTAGGCTATAACCTTAGAACAGAGGGAAACATTGAAAATACAAATAACTCATATAGAGTTTAAAAGGAGATGAATTGAATAAATTTATCGTTAAACAAAATAAAAGATAACTTGTATAAAATTATTATTGGTTGTGTGTATATACTACGTGCTAATCAAGATAGTTTTGGGTAGATATCAGGTGGGAAAGGATTAGGATACCCTCAGATCATAAAGCAGGAGCCGATCTCCATAACTGAGCCAATACCAAAGTAAATAACTGAATTAGAGGCTCACTTTGTAAGCAACCCTAGTAAGGTAATTATGCTGGAAAATGTAGTACCGGACCTAGAAACGATAGTATAACTGATAGGTAGAATATAGTTAGAGAATATAAAGTCAAGCTTGAG
This sequence comes from Panax quinquefolius, assembly GCA_020205615.1. NCBI lineage: Eukaryota > Viridiplantae > Streptophyta > Magnoliopsida > Apiales > Araliaceae > Panax > Panax quinquefolius. The sequence goes on from CM035172.1 coordinate 109,559,024, forward strand.
TTCTTAAACTCATATGATTGTGGTAAGTTTAACGAACTTGGTATAGTTAGGTGTGAATGGATTATTAAGGATGATGGGAATATATAGATTACTAAGCAATTGATCCTTAGTGAAGGCGTAGAAAATAAGTAGTATTAGTGTTATTTGAATATGTATGATTCTATTATGCGTATATGATAAGAATGTCTGTGTAATGTTATATTCTCAACTTTTGTATAAATTGTAGCAGCGATTCCTGACTTTTGTGTCACAAAGGGGATATCAGATGTTTAAAGCAGTATATGCTACGTTATGCGGTGTAAAGTATGATGAACATGATTTTACTTAATCAGATAATGCCGCTAAGATGAAAAAAAAACCAAAGGGCAGAAGAATCTGTCAACAAAGCTGGAGGACAACCAGACCCAATACAGAATTTGGCGAATATGGACGCTCAAGCTATGCAGGATGGAATACCAGCCGTGGGAAATCAGCCAGATAATCGATCGACAAACTTCAAAGACTTCAAGACAATCGAACCGCCAAGATTTAGAGGATCAATTGACCCTGTAGAGGTGTTTATGACAGCTAGAGTAACGGAGGGGAAAAAGACAGCATTTGTCACCTATACGATGAAAAGGGATGCGAATTTTTGGGGGGAAGCAAATCAAGCTAGAGCCGGAGAAAGAAATAGTGGTAGTAGGACTTGAAAAAGGAAAGGAGAAAGTTTCGGGAATACCAGAAGTAGGCCAGGAGGTGGAAAGAAACAGGTTGTGCAATGTGGGAATTGCAGAAAGAATCACTCGGGAGAGTGTCTTAAGGGTAAGTTTGTGTGTTACAAGTGTGGGCAGGAGAGACATATCTCTCCCAACTGCCCCAATTCAAGGATGAACAGAGAGTGTTTTAGGTGTGGATCAACGGAGCATAAGGTGAAGGACTGTCTGAAAAAGAGAATGGATGTAGGGAGTATGACTACGGGGAAAAACAGTGGGACATTGATGACAACGGAACCTACTTCAACAAACAAACCAACAGAACCAATCGCAAGAGTCTTCAACGTAACGGTCCAAGATACTTTGGCAGCTGGGAATGGAACTCCAGGTATTATTCGAATAACTTTTATTTTCGTATATATATAATTTTCCTATATATAGCAAATTATGTTATAAAGAAATTTTGAATGACGAATTTGAGTACTTTTAGAAATCAAACTTCCGTTTAATCAAATAGACAAGCTTTATATGAATAGTTAAATATTTGTTCGATCAATTATGATCGAGATCTATTTGCAATGATTGCGTAGGCTATGTGCCCTTGTATGTATGAGTTTTAAAATGGTGATTCCGGGGACATAATCTTTATAAGGTAGGGTGAATGTAATAACCTGATATTTTCTCTATAAATAAATAAGAAATTTTGCATATAAATTTTTATTTATTTTAAATGCGGGAATATGTGTCAAGTAATGTGTATGTATGTATGTGATAAATAAAATTTATTTATTACATGAATAATTTCAAATAATTTTATTTTAGAATTATTGTTCATTATAAAGTATATACTCATAATAATTAATTTTATAGTAGAAATGTCTTTATTATTTATTTTCTATGAAAATATGATTTTATATTATTTAAATAATATATGAAATGATTATAGGAATTATTATAATTACAATTTTATTTTATGAATTTTAGTTCGTATTATTAAGTTAATTATTATAACTTAATTAATAATGTTATATATGAAAGATAAATCGATATGGAATCTAAACCCTAATTTTGGATTTTGAGCTATGAATGAGAATAATAATATTTATTTTCAAAGTGTTATAAATATATACATTATGTGTATTAATAATGTAGGTCAATTATGGTGTATAATGTCAAAATCCTAATATTATTTTGTTAAACCCTATTTTGAAACTCAAATAGTCAAATGGGAGATTCAAGAATCTGTAGTAATTGTGTTATATGAATTATGTTGCATATTATAGAATTTTTTAATTAGGAAAACCCTAATTAATATTTGAAAACCCTAATTAAAATTAGAAAACCTAATTTGCTAATTAGGAACCCTAATTGCTAAAATTAAAAACCCTAATTATTATTTTAGTAAATTGAATTGTTAATTTGGGAACCCTAATTATTTAAAACACTAATTTTCTATTAAAAACCCTAATTTTAATTAGTAAGTTCTAATTAAAATTTTATTACACTTTAATCTTAATTTTTCAAACCCTAGATATTATTTGGAAAACCTTAAGGTTTAAAATCTAGTGATTAAACCTTAGATTCAAGTACCATGGACAAGAATACCATTAAAATTAAAAGGCAATTGACCAAAGTACCCTTTTTGTCCCATTCTTGAAATAATTGCTAGCAAATCTTGCCAAATCTTGGCAAGTCATCAACCTAGTCTAGCTAGGGGCTAAGAAAACACCAGCTCTCAGCCATTAGCCTTCCAAATTCATTGCATCTACATCACATAAGTAGAATTGGAGAGAGAAAATGTATATTCATGTTCATTTTTTTCCTATACTAAAACTTGACTCTCTCTCTCTAAAACCTCTGAAATATATTGCTATAACAGTCTCAGAAACAAGCCCCACCATCTCCTCTAACATATCATAATCATAGAATCAAGAACTTGTTCATAGAAAAGTAAAAACCTAATTTGAAATCTGATCTTGAAGGCCATGATAAATGTTATGATTTTGTGTTAAAACATGTTGTTTGTAGTATATATTGATGATCTGGGTTGCTAGATGTTATATCCATAAAATCTAGAGGCTCGGATTTGATATTTTTAAAAATCTAGAAAATTTATTTTTTGTTGTCTGACAATGAATGTCAGACCTCAGATCCTAGTGATTTTTAATTATTTTTGTGTTTTGAAAGTTTGTAGTTGTAGTCTTCTATGAGATCTTTGATTTGGAACTTGAATCAAGCCCAGATCATGTCCAGAGTAAAAGTTATGACTGGTCAAACATAGTTGACCGACCATGACTTTCATTTTTTTGGAAAACCCAGATCGTTCCCAAAAGGCTCTGACAAGAACTTAATGGGCTCGGATCTGTCAGTGGTTTGATGATCTGTTATTTTTGTTGCATCTAAGTTATAGTATGTTGTATGGACTTCATATTTATGCCTTATAATCTCCTAACCATCAAATCGGTTGAAGTTAGTGGATGGTCAAAGCAGCCGATGATCATTTAACCGAGTTTCACAGAACCCGTAAAAACTCAAGAACGTGATCTCTGACACGGTTTGTGTGAGACCCCAGATTTTATGAATAAATATTTAATTTTCTTGAAATAATTTTTCAATATTATGGTGTGGATTTGATATAATGTTATAGTTGTGGGTAATATTTATAAATTTTGCAAAGTACGCAAGTTGTTATATAATATTCGATTGGTCGGGGAATATTCGTTTTAACAGGGAATATTCGTACAATGGCACAATCATTGGTGGACCCCCACCACAGAATTATTGTCGGATTGAGAAAACGACAAAAAATACTTTATGAAAATAACGATGGAAGTTTTACCGTTAACTGTTGAACTACCCGATAGTAAAAGTACAATAATATGCGTGGTTACATAGTAGCACACGGTATTGATTATTAATGCTTACGTGAGAAGTCACTCAGTTATACTCAATTATTGCTACAGTAATTGCTGCATTATATCTATCATATTATTGATTCAATTATTGTCACAGTATCATCTGCATAAAATATTTTTTATTAAATCAATACTTGAGATGACAAAGTTATTCATATTATAAATTGAAATATTTACAATGTCTAGTAAGTTCACAAGGAGAGGTTTGGTCACCTAATCATGCGCCAATATGGAGAAATCCTTATTGAAAGCCCCTTTCCCGGGAACGACCTCGGTTGATAAATATTGTGAGTTATAATATTAATAATGAATGTTGTTCGAGTTGAATTTGGAGACGCGACGTGATATTTGAGTCCTAACGCAACGAAATTAGTAAAATTGTCTATAAACACAAAATTTTCTCGGATTCACTATTTGGTCAGTCAAAGTCAACAGCTTGACTTTTTCAGGAAAAGTCAAACTTCAAAATTTCAAAATTTATATTTTTGATAAAAATAGTTTCATTATGTCGGAATTGTTTGTGTTAGTGAAAATCGACATTTATTCCGATGATAATTGATGTCTAGGGGTTATATTGATAAATCGGGTAATTTATCGGATAAATGAGCAATTAATTGCTACTAATTCACATGCTTATATAACTATTTGCTCATATATGTGTACTATTGCATCACATTATTTACTATTAGGGGAGTTGGTGCAAGATTGATAATACTTGCAGGACTAAATTATAAATGAAAGAAAAGTTGGAGGTATTGTACTGTAATTTTCGAGCCCCAAAACGTGCAATTATCGAAACTATATTTTTCTATAAATAGAAGCTCATTCTTCCTTCATTTCTCACCAATTCATAAAAGCTTTAGAGCGATTATTATAGAGAGAAAGAAGAAGAGAAATCTACTACCTCACTATTCTAGTATCCAATTTTTTCCAAGGTAGGGAGTATTATTTCTTTCTTATCCATGAAGAGAACTTCTGTTATTCCATTTTTTATTATTCTGTTGGAATAACCTGTATACGCGGGATACCCTATACTTGGTGAAATTCTTCTGTTGTTCCATTCTTTATTATTCTGTTGGAATATCCTCGCTGCATGCGTTCTCGCTTGGACTGATTCCGCCTTTATTATTCTGTTGGAATATCCTCGTGCATGCGTTTTACTGGGGACTGATTCCGTTATTTATTATTCTGTTGGAATAACCTGCCTGTGCGGTCTATCGCATGCCTGGTGATTTCTTTTGTTATTCCATTCCTTATTATACTCAGTTGGTTAAAAGTTTTGACTTCTATACTCCATGAAATTAGTAGAATATCCTTGATATTTGCGCTTCATCCAGTATCTTTTCATGGAAATATTCTTCTGAGAATTCTTGAATTTTACTCTACAAAGAAGTATCATGTTGACAATTTGGACGTTATTAGATCCTGGATAAAATAATTCTTGAACTTGTTTTATTGAATTCTTATGTCATTGTCATCATCATCATGTTTATATTTTGTTGAAAGTCATCTGTGGCCTATAGTGCATAGATGGACTTGGTATGATTATGACCAGGGATTATTCGGTGTAATCATGACCGTATTGTTACAAATGATGTGGAAAAAGTCTTCATTGGCCCGTAGTGCATTGATGGACAGTTGTTGGCATGATCATGACTATTATTGAATACACAAATATTCTTGGCCCGTAGATGCATGGATAATTGTGGTCGTGATACTAAAGAATATCCTTGGCAGTGTAGTGGGGGGTGATTCGATGATGTGAATTATTATTAAAATCGAGTCCCAAATGATAAAAGTGATGAAAACCTTCTAAATCATAAAAGATAGTAGATTTTATTCTCTACTTGACTCTTTTAATGGATTGCTTGTTCTACCGCAGATAAACTTGATGGTTGTTATATTGTATCGCTTTAACACTCGTTGAAGGCTAACGATAATATATTCGCATTATCTTAGTCACAATATTTCCCTCTTGGGCTAGTTGAGCTCACCCTTTTACTTTTATTGTTCTCTTGAGAAATGAGAACGTGGCGAGGACTAGTAGTGAAACCGAGAGGATGTGGACGGATGATAGCATTAGTAGTCCTCACTATTCGTGAAATAGTGTAATAATAATTATAATAAGGACTCCTTTTGAGTTTGTATAACTCTCTAGTAGACAATATTTGTATTCAAACTCACGGTTTATGTTTTGTCGATTATTATACCTATAAACAGTATTATTAAGTTGTATTTGAATTTATGTATCATGTAAGTGGCGACCCAAGATGGGTGACGATATACCTAATTTTGGGCGTCACGGTTGGTATCAAAGCTTAGGGATATGATCCTGGCTAAGATGTGAAACTAGAACTAGGAGGGAGAGATTCGGAATTCCTTCGTTACTATGACCTACCTAAGTTTATTTGGTATTTAATTGGTCGAATCGAGTGTAGGGATAATATGTTTCATGTCAATTAACCCTTGTTTTGTGACAAGATTTGAAAATGGCATCCGAAATGTTGAGAACATCCATGGAGCACAGGAGACCGTTGAGTCTCCACAGATCAATAACCAGGACACTGTGAATCAGGAAGGCGACAATCCTCATGCAAACAACAACACTGACCAAATGATGAACGACGGTACGTTTAGGAGCTTTTTCGAATTCATGCAACACTAGACGAAAGAGACTCCTGTTCATAATGCAGGAGGAAACAATGGCAACCCACGGTTGGTCTCCTCTAAGCAGTTCAAGGAGCTGGGACCACCGGACTTTTTGGGAAAGCCAGAACCACTTAAGGCGGAGATGTGGTTAAAGAAGATTACCAAGATATTTGATATCTTGGGATGCTCCGAGGAACAAAAGGTTCCCTTTGCCACCTTTATGTTGCGTAAAGAGGCAGATCACTAGTGGGAATCTGTCAAATGCACGCAAACTGACGCACTCAAGATTTCTTGGGGGAAGTTCCAAGAGCTGTTCAACGACAAGTACTTTCCTGAAAGTATTCGTCACATGAAGGAGGTGGAGTTCATCAAGCTTGAGCAGAACAATATGACCGTGTCGCAATACGAGGCTAAATTTGCGGAGTTATCCCAGTTTGCATCCCATTTGGTCTATAATGAGGAGCGAATGACGTGAATGTTTTTAAGAGGTTTGAAGCCGGAGATACGCCAATATCTTATTTCTCATAAACTTTGTTTATATTCAGATGTAGTGAATAGGGCTCAGTTATTGGAGCGCGATAATGAGCCAGCCCAACCGAAGGATAACGAGCAACAACACGATAATAATCGTATGGCAAGTAGCAACCATGGCCATCGAACAATGATAACCAACGTGGAGGGAATCAACATGCCAGAAATGGTAACCACTTGGGTGGTAATCATAGCCAAGACAATAAAAATGGACATTTCAAAAAGAGAAGATTTAACAATGACGGGAAGACGTCGGCAAAAGCACCAGCACCAGCAACAAATTCTAGGGGAGGAGAACGATCGCCAGTTAAATGCTACAAATACGGAAGGGAGGGACACATCAGTCCAAACTGCGCGATGCCGTCCAAAGCATGTTATAATTGTGGAAGAGAAGGTCACTTAGCCCAATTTTGCCGTTCACCGAAGATAAGTTCAGCTAGGATGGAGGCACCAAAGGTCGTCCCAGAAAAGTCAAAGCCGGTAGTTTAAGAGAGAACGTTTTTTTCGTGATAAGGAACCTGAATAAAATTATCACGGGTATGTTAGTCATAAACTCTTGTGAAGTCTATACCGTGTTAGATACCGGTTCTACTCACTCTTTTAATTCACCTAGTTGTGTTCAATGTTTGAATTTAACTCCGGAGAAGTTAGATTTTGATTTATCTATTGAAACTCAATTGGGAGAAACCTTTATTACCTCCACTATTTATAAATCTTGTTCAAATCAACACTTTCACATTACCTGTTAATCGTATCTCTTTGAAAATACTTGTCTTTGATGTGATTTTAGGAATCGATTGGTTAACTACTCATCATGCTTTTCGTAAGGTTGTTAGCTTTCATATTCCTAACCAACCTGTTATGCGAATTCAAGCAACCAAATCACTAAAGTCAATCATGGTCATATCAAGCCACAAGTAAAGAGCCCCGGTCCTTTCGTTGTTGACTTCCTTGTGTGGAATGCACCGGAAGCCGGACTTTTCGATGGCGATACATGAATGACGATGGCAAGTTGATAGGTATCAATGTGACATGTTACCCAAGTCTTGGATGAGAGTCACAGTTTTGAATGATATTTCCATTGTTAATAAATTTCCTTACGTATTCTTGAAGACTTCTTAGCCTACCCCTAGAGCGTGAAATCGAATTTTGTATTGACCCCAATACAAAACCCTTTTCTAAGACCCTCAAAAATTTTCTTCACCTAAAACGAACGTAACATATGCCAAAGACGTTAGCTCAAGCTGTTGAAGATTACGATCATATCATTCAATACCATCGTGGAAAAGCGAACGTGGTAGCTGACGCGTTGAGTAGAAGATCTATGTGTTTACAAGTGCGAATATACGAACCCCCGTGAAGATAACGAATATACGAGTAGAATCGACTTTAATCGGTAAAGTTAAAGCCGCTCAAGCTACACACCTAGAGCTGATGAATGTGAAGAATTAAGAAGGTTCAAGAGGGCGTTATTCTAGAAGCAAGAATCGACGAAGAGAAGAAATCTCAACCCTCGATTTAATTGGCCCATTTAAATCCTCGATAAAGTAGGAAGTGTGGCTTATAGACTCGTTTTACCGCCAAGTATGTCGCGTGTTCATAACATTTTTAACGTATCGACGTTACGTAAATATGGGGATGACTCGAACCACATTATTAATTTAGAACCGGACGAGATAGCGGATGATTTAACGTATGAAGAGATACGTGTTAAAATCTTGAATAAGAAGAATCATATTCAACACTCAAAGGTTATACCTCAAGAGTTAGAATCTGACAAGGTATCCTTACCTCTTCAGCATACTAGGTACTTACGTAAATTTCGAGGGCGAAATTCCATAAGGAGGGGAGATTATGAGACCCCGAATTTTATGAATAAATATTTAATTTTCTCCAAATAATTTTTCAATATTATGGTGTGGATTTGATATAATGTTATAGTTGTGGGTAATATTTACAAATTTTGCAAAGTACGCAAGTTGTTATATAATATTCGATTGGTCAGGGAATATTCGTTTTAACAGGGAATATTCGTACAATGGCACAATCATTGGTGGACCCCCACCACGGAATTATTGTCGGATTGAGAAAACGACAAAAAATACTTTATGAAAATAACGACGAAAGTTTTACCGTTAATCGTTGAACTACCCTAGTAGTAAAAAATACAAGAATACGCGTGGTTGCATAGTAGCACACCAGTATTGATTATTGATGCTTACGTGAGAAGTCACTCGCTTATACTCAATTATTATTACAAAGAATTGTCAGATCATATCTATCATATTATTGATTCAATTATTGTCACAAAGATCATCTCGCATAAAATGTTTTTATTAAATCAATACTTGAGACGATTAAAGTTATTCATATTATAAATTTCAATATTTACAATGTCTAGAAGTTCACGTAAAGGAGAGGTTTGGTCACCTAATCAAGGCTACTAATAGGGAGAAATCCTTATCGAAAGCCCACTCTTTCCTCGAAACGACACGGTTGATAAATATTGTGAGTTATAATATTAATAATGAATGTTGTTCGAGTTGAATTTGGAGACGCGACGTGATATTTGAGTCCGGAACAACGAAATTAGTAAAAATAGTCTATAAACACAAAATTTTCCGGGATTCACTATTTGGTCAAAAAGTCAATGGTTGACTTTTTCGGGAAAAGTCAAACTTCAAAATTTCAAAATTTATATTTTTGATAAAAATAGTTTCAATATGTTGGAATTGTTTGTGTTAGTGAAAATTGACATTTATTCCGATGATAATTGATGTCTAGGGGTTATATTGATAAATCGGGTAATTTATCGGATAAATGAGCAATTAATTGCTACTAATTCACATGCTTATATAACTATTTGTTCATATATGTGTACTATTGCATCACATTATTTACTATTAGGGGAGTTGGTGCAAGATTGATAATACTTGCAGGACTAAATTATAAATGAAAAAAAGTTGGAGGTATTGTACTATAATTTTTGAGCCCCAAAACGTGCAATTATCGAAACTATATTTTTCTATAAATATAAGCTCATTCTTCCTTCATTTCTCACCATTTCACAAAAGCTTTAGAGCGATTATTATAGAGAGAAATTATAGAGAGAAAGAAGAAGAGAAATCACTACCTCACTATTCCAAAGATCCAGCTTTTTTCCAAGGTAGGGTATTATTTCTTTCTTATCCATGAAGAGAACTTCATTATTCCATTCTTTATTATTCTGGCTTGAATAACTCAGATACGCCAAGCTACCCTATACTTGGTGAAATTCTTCCATTGTTCCATTCTTTATTATTCTCATTGGAATATCCTGCTCATGTGTTTCTACGGGACCGATTCCGCCTTTTATTATTCTGCAATATCCTGGAATATCACATGCAATGCGTTTTCCTCGATTCCCTCTTTATTATTTTGTTGGAATATCCTGTCTGCGCGTTTTACGCCGGACCTGATTCCGTTATTTATTATTCTCTTGGAATAACCTACCTGTGCGGTCTATCGCATGCTTGGTGATTTCTTTTGTTATTCCATTCCTTATTATACTTAGTTGGTTAAAGTTTTGACTTCTATACTCCATGAAATTAGTGGAATATCCCTGATATTTGCGCTTCATCCAGTATCTTTTTATGGAAATATTCTTCTGAGCATTCTTGAATTTTACTCTACAAAGAAGTATCATGTTGACAATTTGGACGTTATTAGATCCTGGATAAAATAATTCTTGAACTTGTTTTATTGAATTGTTATATCATTGTCATCATCATCATGTTTATATTTTATTGAAAGTCATCTCATGGCCTATAAAGCATAGATGGACTTGGTATGATTATGATCGTGGATTATTCGATTGTAATCATGGCCGTAATGTTACAAATGATGTGGAAAAAATCCTCATTGGCCCGTGTAGTGCATTGATGGACATTGTTGGCATGATCATGACCATTATTGAATACACAAATATTCTTGGCCCGAAGTGCATGGATAATTGTGGTCGTGATACTAAAAGAATATCCTCGGCCAGTAGTGCAGGGGTGATTCGATGATGTGGATTATTTATTAAGCTGAGTCTCAGCAATAAAAGTGATGAAAACCCTTCTAAATCATAAAAGATAGTAGATTTTATTCTCTACTTGACTCTTTTAATGGATTGCTTGTTCACCGCAGCTTAAACTTGATGGTTGTTATATTATATCGCTTTAACACCGTTTGAAGGCTAACAATAATATATTCTCGCATTATCTTAGTCATAATATTTCCTCTTTGGGCTAGTTGAGCTCACCCTTTGACTTTTATTGTTCTCTTTAGGAAATGAGAATGTAGCAGGGACTAGTCAGGAAACGGAGTGACGGACCAGATGATATCATTAGTAGTCCTCACTATTCTGTGAAATAGTGTAATAATAATTATAATAAGGACTCCTTTTGAGTTTGTATAATCTCTAGTAATTTTGTAAACTCACAGTTTATGTTTTATTTTGTCGTATTGTATTGCACGAGTTGTATTATTATTAAGTTGTATTTGAATTTATGTACCATGTAAGTGGCGACCCAAGATGGGTGACGTATACCTAATTTTGGGGGCGTCACAGTTTGACCAGCATAGATCTTGTGGTTCTGTTGTTGGTTTACTTATGTTTTGTAATAGACTTGTTCACTTGCATGTTGGCTACACACTGAAAGTATTAGATCACACAAAGTAAACCCAGAACTCAAGATATCAGGATCCAAAGTAGCACACTCGATCTATTCTTCATTTCTAGAAAACCCAGAAATAAAGAACAACCTCTGACAAGATTTTCTGAGGCTTAGATCTTTCTGGTTAAGGATGTTTAGACATGACTATTATTCAATACATGTTCTATGTTAATTTCTCTTCATAGCCCGACGTCTAGAACACACTTACCATGAACAGATTTCACGATATAAGGGCAACAAAAGCGTTGACCGACCATGACTTAATTTTCTGGGCAAACCAGAAACTTAATGAACACCTCTGACAGTATGTTCTGATCCTTAGATCTTGCTCATGTGTTATGTTTTGGTCCATAAATTGTTATGAACTTGTACTATTACATATATATACTACAATAATTGATTAATAGATAGCCCAGAAACATCATGAGTTAAGAATTAATCTTGGTCAAAGTTGTGCACTCGTTCACTGTCTATGAAGATCTGGGTTGCTCAAGAACACCTAAGGCGACGATTTCTGTCGCCAAAGGCTATAGCGACAGTCTTATTTAATTTTAATTAATTTATTATCCAAAAATCATTTATAAATAGAAATTAATTATTAAAATTCCAAAAATAGTTTTAAAAATTATTTGAAGTTATAAAAATTAACTTTTAATAATTTGACATATTTTCATAAATATTAATATTTAATTAGATATTATTGATATTTTATTTATTTAATAAATGCATTAAATAAATTAATTAAAAATGATTTTATTATATTAAAAATCATTTTAAATGATAAAAAGGTATTTAATAATATTTAAAGTTATAAAATATAACTTTTATTATTTTAAGACAAATTTTATTAATTATTTAATATTAGTGATATTAGATTTATTTAATAATTATATTAAATTAATTAATTAAAATTATTTTAATATTATAAAAATCATTTTAAATAAAAATAAATAGTTTAAAAATATTTTAAATTATAAAATATAACTTTTAATATTTAAAGGTAAATTTTATTAATAATTTAATGTTAAATGATATTCGAGTTATTTAATAATTATATTAAATAAATAGTTTAAAAATGGTTTTATTGAATTAAAAATCATTTAAAAGGATATAAATAATTTAAAAATATTTTAAGTAATAATAAATGACTTTTAATATTTTGGTGAATAATACATTAATATTCAAATATTAATGGTAATTATTTAAAAATGATTTTAAATATTTTAAAAAATCATATAAGGGTAATAAAATATTTTAAAAATATTTTGAGTTATTATATAAATAACTTTAATATTTTTGTAATGATTTCATTAATAATTTAATATTAATTAACTTTTAATGATAATAGAATTATTTATTATTTAAATCATTTAATAATGATTCCAGTGTTTGAAAAATGATGATAAATTATAATAATTATTTAAAAATTATTATAAGGCTATGAAAAATAATATGACTGGTATTTAAAATATCTAAACGAATATTGAACTATACGGTAGAGTCTTAGACTCGATAATTACCCGATAAAGCCATCGGTACACTGAAATGTTTTAGAAATTGATTTGGACTTAGATAATTTGATTAGATACATATTTGTTTGTGATGCAATGACTGTTAAACATATGTGACAATGTGATTAGGTTATGTGCTGACTACAATTAGCAGTACTATGTGATATGATATATTATTCTAATCGAACGAATGATCTTATTAATGATAGGTTTTAGTATAAAAGATAAAACTAAGTTGCGTAATAGTAAGCAGCAGCTCTGGCAAGTATCCTAACTTTGAATTTACTTTATGCAATGGACATGAGTAAGAAAGTTTCAGAATTATATTATTATTATGCCAGATTATTAACTCTATTGTTATCGATTATGTATCCAATCTTTGTATTCATACAAGTTCTTAAATTATCCGATCATTATTTATCAACACAGTATTACTGTATAATTCAGATATTTATTCTGCTCGTTAATTTATAAATAGGGTTAGACAAGTGTCCTCACTTGGATAATCATTGTATTTAATCACATGTTATTACATACCTATTCATTTCTAGTATGTATACATTAATTAAAAGTCGTCTAAGCTATTTGACCCAGCTAGACACAGATTTAGAAATATCGTTGAAACATGATAGAATTTTATTATATCCAATCAAATTGTTTTGGTTCGGATTCCCGACTAAGTATGAACATCCCGAACATGGGAAAACTTTTGTGCACCTAAGGTGGATAAGATGAACGATAATATCATTCTTGCATGTAGTATTGATCAATACAGGGCGCATTATGATGATCACCCTCGTGCCCGTAAGTTATGACGGTTTGCGGATGAAGTTCTGCCAAACCTTAGCAAAAATTGAAAACAAAGTTCATAGTCTGTCGACTGCTCTTCATTTATAGTCAGTATGTAGTTTCAAAATTTTGATATAGAATTGATATGTTGTTATTATTGGTTCAGCTTACTTCGCAACTGTTGATTCGTTGTAGAAGTGTCATTCAAAGAAAACATTCAATTCTTTCAGCTTATATTTATTGTTGCTATTACTTGCTGGGCAATCAAATGCTCATTCTTGTTTTAAATTTAAATGTTTTCAGCTAAGCGTGATCAACCAGAATGTTCAGGCCAGAACAAGGGAAAAAAGGAAAGCAAACAGAATAGTCTTATGTTATCTTATGTAATAGTTTGACTTTATTAAGACAATGATATCTATTAATTATCATGTAATGAATGTTTAAAGGTCGCGTACCTGGGATTAGACTTTGATATATGTAAATTAAGTTTGATATTTATATTTATATTATTGTTATTAGTATTAGTATTATTCCACTCATAGAAATGGTATCGTGAAGCACCGAGTTCGGGTTTCAAGTACCTGAATTTGGGGGTGTCACAGTATTCAAAGGGGCTTGAAACCACATGTCATGCCTATTTCCATGCATAACTAGTTCAAAATACTAATGCAAGGCAACTTCAAATCACATGTAATACTCATTTATACATGTTTCTACACATGCTTACAAGGTCAAAATATAATCATTTCATGTTTATAAAACTTAGTTTGCAAATATATATGAGTTTACCTTTGAAATCGTTTCAAACCAAATCAAAGCAAACTAACATATATGATACAACTTTGAATCTTATATCTTGCATTATTAAACTTTGTATACTTGATATCAAGGTCATAACTTAAATGACTCAAGGTTCATCAATGTTTGTTTTAAAATCTTTAAGTTTCTTTTCAAAACATATATTAACGTAAACCAACGTAACTCATGTATACAAGGGAACTTTAGACCACATGGTTAACCTGTTTCCATTCATAACTAAGTTCTGCCAACATGCTAAAGCTTATTAGATTATAGTAGAAAACACAATCAGTATCAGGTGCACATAACCAATTGCGTTGGTCGAATCGTAGGAGCTGACAATTGCTTGGCTTCCAGGTGATGCGACTGTAAATAACATCCGCACAAACAAGACCGAATGAACTAAAGAATGGGCGAATCATACCTTCTTCTAACAACTCCAAAAAAGTCTCTACTTCTGCAGAACTTAAAACCCATACAAGAAATCCTTCATGTAACATGCTTACACTACTCACATTGTTTCTATACTTGCATATGATACTCAACTAACATGATAACAATCCTCAAATCACAAACAACCAATTTGATAACTCAAATTTAAAGTTCATGCTATGTTTCCATCTTTTAACATGTTTATCGAATTTCATCACTATGGATTCATTTATAAACCAAATTGGTCCATTTAACTTCCGATGTTTTCATATTTAACTGTATTATCAATATCTAACAACAATTTATGGATTACAACAATCCTTAGCCATCAATTTTTGACTCAAAAGTAAGTATTTCTTGTCAGTACTAAGAAATTGCAAAGCTTAGGAATCAAGAGCATATATGTGAGTATTATTACCTCTTGATTACTTGAATTTGCTAACTATAACTCTTCAATCCTCCGATTGCTCTCAATTCTACTAACCTTCCATAACCAAATTCTTAGACAACTTCAACAAACGGGAAAGAGAAGAAGGAGGCTCTATTAATAGATATTTTAATATCCAAATAATAGTTTTGCCCAATGTTTTGAACTAACAAAAGAAGAAAAAATGATGGATAAAGGAGATTTGGTGAAAAGAAATTACCTGCTCCCTCCCCTCCATTCTTCTAATCATCATCAACTCTACCAATAGTGAAGAAGGAATATGATAGGCCCAATGGCCTATACACGGCTGTTATAATGAGTTGAGACACATATTTTGGGACAAGCCACATTACTCCTTTAACTTATCAGTAAAATAGTCTACCTTATACTAAAATTAATTTCTTTTAGGCTTATTAAATCAATTATAATGACTTAACATTAATACATTAAATTAAGTTATGGGCACATATACACACATATATATATGTACATACTCACATATAGGAAGCATACTTATATTTTAAATATACACCAATATAAAATCTTATATCCCATGTACATTGGGCTAGTCCAAATAATATTTTAATTGGGCTAAATATAATTCAATTGGGTACTCTCAACCCATTATTTCCTATCACACATAAATATCACAATGATTATTTAATATCAATCATTTATTCTCTTTCTATTAATTCTTTATTAATAATTCTAGTTAAACCTTTAGTCTAGTTTAACTTTAATATTCATGCCACACAAGGCTCATTTATCCCACTTACTAGAGTTATATAACTCAAGCTCATAATCTCAACAATAAAATATTAGGGGTCTAGGCCACGTTTGGCTTTTCCCCAATTCCATGTTATTTTAATATTCATTTAATAAAAAATTTGTGTGACACAATTTACCTTAACGCTAAATTATTTAGCTTACTTTAAATAATTGCACACTTGTAATATATAGAACTACTATACTAGGCTTTATGAATTTTATACTCATAATACCTTTATTTAAGATGACCATTTCCTTGGAATAATTAGTATGTACAAAACCAATTATTATACTATAATTCTTCAATTCCTTTTCTTCCATAATTTGCCCCAACACATTTTCAGTTAGCCATAACTTAAATATTAACTTAATGTATAAATCTCTAACCAATATTTATTTATAATTATATTGGTTCTCTTCCTTTATTAATCATTTATCTTTCAAATATTAACCCTTTTATATATTACAATACTATGTATAATATATTTAAAATATCAAATTTTAATTAACATATTCCTTTCATCCTCTTATGTAAAAACACATATATTAATTCACCGTCTTATTTAAGTGAATTAACTCTTTTTCATTTACTATCACACCACTACCACACAAGGCTTTATAATATAATATTAATATCACTTAATTAACCAATATTTATTTCGGGTTAATTAATTAACTCTTATTCAAATAATATTTTTGCTAACTTAATTCATTCATGAACAACTTAATCACCAATTATGACTTTTATTACACATATGAGTCCTTAATATATATGTCTGAATGGCACTTCATCTGGATACCGTCAGCTTGATCCTTACGGGATCCTTAAGTTCTTCTAACATCGTTCGCTAAAAATGTTTTTCATTTAAAGCAAGTGTGAGCATTCAATTGCCCAGCAATTCATAGCAGTTGAACATACAACTTCAAGAGTTTAACATTCCTTTGGAACTTCAATAACCGAACAAAGGTTATGAAGCAACTTGAACAATATGAATAATCTCGATTCCTATCATTTTAAAACATTAGTCACATTCACCTTGAAATACTTTAATTCTCTACTCTTTTTCATACACATTCTGTCTGGCTAGAATCAATAGCACAGACTTAACAATAACGGTTCATGTATAAATAGAACATTCCTTTATTGAACAGTTCAAACATAGAATAATTCATCTCATAGAAACATCGAAGTGTTCACATTGTGGCACAAGGCCTCATACGTTCTACCACCTTGCACAAATATCACACATTTGCACATGGACAGAACTTCTCAAGCTCAACATTTGAGAAGTTTTAAGAAACTAGCATTCATTTAAAATATGAATGAAGTTAGGAAACTTGCCTTACGCACAGCTACAGCTTACGTTGAACTGCTCATTCCAATCCCTATAACACATAAGGAAATAACAAATACACCAATTAGTCACATACTTGACTTACGCATTGGTTTACTTAACTTTACTTCTTAAGGTTCGCATTCTTATAATATAATTTTACGCAACTAACTTTCATTACCGGTTTACGGTTTCATGACATACAGAGATGTCTTACTCAAAACGTTCATCATCTTTGATGATTTACATTCTTATCTTCTTCTTATTCTTCTCTAGGACTCAGCACACATCGCTTCTATGCTAGTAGTTCATATGGTACTCTGAGTGGTTTCCCATAAACAACCAACAAACAAGTTCCCATCTCGTCTACACTGCCCACACAGTGAGTTAGATCGGTTGCCAGTTTTGTATATACCTTCGCTCTCTGAATGAATTGTTTAGCCTAGTTCCCATGTGTCAACCATCAAAGTTTACAATTGTACCACAACCTAAATTTCTCTTAACTTATACGAACTATTAAATACAATGTTCGTTAAGTCAATTTCTTATTCCTTATGGCTTTCTGGCAAGTAATTGCCATACCTCAGGGCTCATTCTTATCCGACACACATTCGGCTTTCAATAATCTTATTATCGTTCGATACGGCTTTCTCGATACCATTCATATCCTACTTACTTCCTTCATCAACGTCTATATCATACAACTAGGGTATACTTAGCACGTTCGTCCAACGCGAATATAATTTACGAGGATCGTTTACGTATTCAACGTTCACGTTGCTCGTCTCTTAATCTCTCATTCAACCTTTACTCAAGGTTTCAATTTCATTCATCATTATCCATCCCATGAACCCCATGCCCATTATTCTTTCTTAATATCGAAGACATACAGATCATTGTATGCTAAGATCGGTCGTTCATCGCAACAACGTTGCATTCACAGCGTCTATCCGCTTTACACTTATCTCCCATTACCATGACATAACATCAAAATGTTATTCATTACGTTCATCAATCCACGTCTAAGGAATCACAATCATAGCAATCCCTCACGTTTGTTCATTACGACTACGGTCCCCGAATATCGGTTATGTAATCTAGCGGTTACATTCTCTATCCTTTAATCTCGTTAAATCTTTCCGTTCAACCTTCACTAAATGTTTAACACACTTACTTAAGTGTTACATTACTTGAATGACATGTTCATACTTCTTTCTTACACATCCTCCAGTACTTGAGAAATAAAAATCTCATTTCTGGGCATTGTCCTGCACCGGAGCTGCGGCGCCGTGCCCTTCCTTTCCTCTCGCACTACGGTGCGACCTACTTCTCTCTCTCTCTTCTTCCTGGGTCAGGCATCATGGCGCCAAGTCCTTTGTTATCTCTCGTATTACAGTGCCAATTAACAAAGAATGAGGCCCTAGATCGCATCCGCATAGCCACTTCTCAAAGCTCAACCTGCATGGCATTGCAAGACACGAGCCTAAACCCTAGAAAAATTTCTACGTTTTCATTAAGTTTGAGATGCGTACATTATGATCTCATAACTTCTTCGTTATAACTCAGAACAAGGTCGTTCCAAAGCCATTCTCTTCCTTATCTTACGTTCTTTGATTACCCATAGATGTAAATTCATTCTCAATCCGCTAACATGCCATTCAATTGGCTTAATCTTCGCTTCTTCGCTCATTTTAACGCTTTTTAACGTTCTTCGTTTGCTCGTCTGTAATTTAACCATCCGAACTTGGAATTCGCTCGCTCTTGAGTCCACGACTCACATTTTATACATTCTCTTACATTCTTATGAAACCCTACTCGTTCGGGTTTATTTACTAACTTTCAAATTTTCGTTCTTCTTTTACGAAATTTTTGCCATAACTTCGTTATAGCTTAGTTTTAATCCGTTCTTCATGAACGTTTCTAACGTTCCTAACCAAGCAATAAGCATCTAAATTATACGCGATGGTTTTAAACTTGTCCATCAACAACATTTATACTACGATGGTTTTAAATTTGTCCATCAACAACGTTCTTCGTGTTCTTCGCGTGTTTTTCATGTTCTTCGTTCGTTCTTCATTTTAATCGATATTTTGGATTACGATTTCACTTTTTCCTTGAATTTGATGTTATAGAACACCATTCCTTACTTATTTGACCTACTCAATCATAAGATTCATTTGGATTGCTCAAAATCCTTACGAATCTTATACTTCGTTAAGAAATTTATAAACTAAATTTCTAATTTCTTTTTTCTTCTTTTCTCATGATTTCAACCATATGAATTCATTTCTAACATATTTTACTCCTTATTCTCATTAAGCTATCTTTTTAACATAAAAACTTAAAGAAAAATTATCTGGAAGTTAGGTTTTCGAATTACCTTTCATCTTTAATTTAATTCCGTCGGACAAAGTTTGCTCACGAGCAAGCTTTTCCTCTTTCTTTTCCTCTTCTCCTTTATCCAAAATCTCTCTATCTCTCTCTCTCAAGTTATAGGATTTTCAGAATCCTAGAAAATGAAAATTTAGCTTTCTATTTACAGATTTTCAAAGCTAGGGTCAAAATGG
Source organism: Panax quinquefolius (assembly GCA_020205615.1). Lineage (NCBI taxonomy): Eukaryota > Viridiplantae > Streptophyta > Magnoliopsida > Apiales > Araliaceae > Panax > Panax quinquefolius. Next base: position 109,579,137 of record CM035172.1, read on the forward strand.
TCATTTCGCCCCTAAAGTTACTATTCCCACCTCCTCCACATCTTAGCCACCAAGTTAACTTGGCCACCACCCTTACTTGGTGGCCAAGTTGTTTACCACATGCCCATGGGTCACCCCATGGGGTTGCCCCAATGGTTCTTACCCATCCGCTTTACCCACCTGGCTCGATTCACATTTCTTTTCTTGGTTTGGGCCTTAACCCTAATTCTTATTGGGCCTAACTTGGGCTTGATTTCACAAATCATTGGGCTTGACATAATCCAAGTCCAATTGGATTCTACAAAGTCCATGAACACAAAGTCCATTAAGACTAATCGTATTCTACACATTCTTTTCTCGTATTCTCGTAATCTCTTCGTATTTAACTCGTACGATATTCGTATTATACGTCGTACTATTCTTCTTTCTATACTCGTATAATAACTCGTATCATATTCGTATTTCTCACGCATAATAACCGTAGTTATTATACGTACTCATTACATTCGCGGAACTCACTTTTCCTAACCTTTAGGTTTTAAGTCCGTAGGCGAAAACTTCGTTTTTGCCATAACTGAAATATTATTGAATATTCCATCACGCCTCAACATTTTACGTAATCAATAACTTCTCGGAATTTCAAAATAAATCTCCGAAAGCGTAAACGGTGAATAGTGCCTATTTCGCCTTTTTTTTCCGAAAATATTTTTGTTCTTTAAAACATTCATTTTCATCTTGAAAATTTTACTCGTTAAATCTAGCTCGTAGCTTTAAATCCTCCCGATTAATAATCATTCTAGGTTATAGAACGATTAATAAACACATAAGATGTAATAGTATTAATAAAAATTCATTTTATTAATAACTAATTCTTTAAATCTTAATTTCTCGGACAATCCGGATTTTCGGGTTGTCACATCCTTCCCCTTATAAAAATTCCGCCCTCGAATTTCTTCAAACCATACCCATACCCGGGTCATCACATTCACCCCTTCTTCACAGAATTTCGTCCTCGAAATTTTAACTTACTCTTCTTCTCAACTTCTCTTCAAAGAAGTTATTATCTTTCAAACATTCCCTACCCTTCATAACTTATCAAGAATCATGAAGTGAAAGGAATAACGAGGAATATAAAGATTCCTTTAAAATATTTCATACTTTTGCTGAGGGGTCAAATTGACCATGAACTCTTACTAGGTTAAACAGCATAACGCCGTAACCTTTCATTCCATAGTCAATTTACAATCACAAAGAAGGTAAACTACCTCTTCCATACGTGGGTGATCAACCCATCGTATAACCCCATTTCGGAGTATGTTCACCTCAGTCTTACTCATTAGATTCCGCACCAAAACAATTTGGTTTGGCATAGCTCTTCAAAGAAAGCTCGATTTTCTTTTAATCATGACATACCATTCGTCTTAGCCGAATCAAGTAGCTTAGACCATACCAATAAATTGGACATCAACTTGAAACATTCGTCTAGTCAACTTAATTGACATCGACTACTTCTTTAAATTCTTTTGCAATACATCAAAACTTTTTATGATGTCATGATGCCGCACTCTTCACAATACGTTGAGGACTTCGTCAGTTTATGACTTCATCATTATACATCATACCATAGCAGGTTGTTGATCCTAAGATCAAATTCCACACCAGGTTTAACTATATTAATAACTCCATCCCTTTACCATCCTTGCATCGAATGCACTGATGATATAAAATTCATTTTGATATTTCAAATCAATTTATGTCTAGCCGAAACAATTAGCATAGACATACCAAGAATAGTTCTTTTAAAATCTATTGGTTCCAAAAGTCGAACCAATTCTTTCATTTTCAAAATGCGCATATCAAGACGATTTCAAGAAATTTTGAAATCTAGCATAGCTAGATGACTTGGAATATCCTATTCTCCATCTCCTTCATTGTCTTACTTATGATAATACTTAATCTTCTCTAGCACCTTCAATGCTAAGTCTACTCGAAAATACTTACTTTCAGCCTAAAACATTCCTATACCTTAGTATAGTTCATCAACTTACCACACTTTATGTGTTTAGGAACTTTCCACAACCATATGTGTTTAAGAACTTATCTTCGCGATATGTAATCCAAGAACAAATCAAGGACTATCCATATGCTTAGGGCTCAGAAAAATAACATATAACTATGAGTCACAAACTTTTCATAAGTATGAGTTTCAAGAACCCGCACCTATCTTATCATTTTCTACCTATCAAGTATATACATGAGAAAAGATTCACCTTCTCGTCATATACATCTTGATAGTATACCAAATTCAATGATTATCACTAGTAATAAACCGAGTGGTTGTTACACCAAGCACAAACCTCTCGCCCATACAAAGATTCATACAACTCACCCATCATCACATGAGTCCTCAATTGAAATCTTACAACTTCTAACTTTCTCTTTACTTAATACTTAATTTTTTTAATTCAGATACTATCATTTATAACTCAATTTGAGTTCTTCTTCCCGACTACTTCAGTAGTATCATTCATTCATAGCATTAGCTATAAATCATTCATCGCTTAATGTTTCATCTCACATTACAATTTACTATGATCACGGGGTGATCTTCTTATCCTTCTCTTTACGATTATAGTCTTAGGTACTCATACCTAAGGTTTATAACCTATCATCTCTGATACCAACTCAGTAACGCCTCAAATCCGGGTCTATCTTCACACCCTTGATTCCGTGACGTCACGAGTACATCATTCATCCAACATACATCATTATATACCTCAAATATAATAACATACATTCTAAATTCCTGTGTTCTAAAACCTTATAACCTTCCTCATTACAAATAATGAGAATTACATTATTCCTTTCATCTTACAAGAGTGACTTTTATCCGCCACCAAGGATACATACAGTTTATTAAACTAGTTTATAGTTTAATTTTCATCTTTCTACAATACAAGTCTTCACTTGATCTTCTCGCCATTCACATTCGAATGGCACTTCATCTGATATCGTCGACTTGATCCTTATGGGATCCTTAAGTTCTTCTAACATCGTTCATTGAAAATGTTTTTCATTTAAAGCAAGTGTGAGCATTCAATTGCCCAAAGAAGTCATAATAGTTGAACATACAACTTCAAGAGTTTAACATTCCTTCGAACTTCGATAACCGAACAAAGGTTATGAAGGAAACTTGAATAATAGGAATAATCTCGATTCCTATCATTTTAAAACATTAGTCACATTCACTTTGAAATACTTTAATTCTCTACTCTTTTTCATACACATTCTCGTCTGCTAGAATCAATAAAGACAGACTTAACAATAACGGTTCATGTATAAACAGAACATTCTTTTTATTGAATAGCTTCAAACATAGAACAATTCATCTCATAGAAACACCGGTGTTCACATCAGTGGCACAAAGCCTCATACGTTCTACCACTTGAACAAATATCACACATTCAAGATATGTATGTAACTTCTCAAGTTCAACATCCGAGAAGTTTTAAGAAACTAGCATTCATTTAAAATATGAATGAAGTTAGAAACTTGCCTTACGATAGCTACAACTAACGCCGAATCGCTTCATTCCAATCCCTATAACACATAAGGAAATAACAAATACACCAATTAGTCATATACTTGACTTACGCATTGGTTTACTTAACTTTACTTCTTAAGGTTCGCGTTTTTAATATATAATTTTACGCGACTAACTTTCATTACCGGCTTACGGGCTTTCATGACATACTTGAGATGTCTTTACTCAAAACGCTCATCATCTTTGATGATTTACATTCTTATCTTCTTCTTATTCTTCTCTAGGACTCAAAGACACATCGCTTCTCCGCTAGTAGTTCATATGGTACTGAGTGGCTTCCCACAAACAACCAACAAACAAGTTCCTGCCTCTCATCTACACCGCCACACAAATGAAGTTAGATCGGCTGCCGGCCAGATATACCTTCGCTTCTCTCTCAAGGAATTGTTTAGCCCAGTTCCCATATGTCAACCATCAAAGGTTACGATTGTACCACAACCTAAATTTCTCTTAACTTATACTTAACTATTAAATTATAATGTTCGTTAAGTCAATTTCTTATTCCTTATAGGCTTTCTCGGCAAGTAATTGCCATACCTCAAGATTCATTCTTATCCGAACACATTAGCTTTCAATAATCTTATTATCGCTCGATACGGCTTTCTCGATACCATTCATATCTTACTTACTTCCTTCATCAACGCCTATGTCATACAACTAGGTATACTTAGCACGCTCATCCAACGCGAATACGATTTACGAGGATCGCTTACGTATTCAACGCTCACGCTGCTTCGCCTCTTAATCTCTCATTCAACCTTTACTCAAGGTTTCAATTTCATTCATCGTTATCCATCCCATGAACCCCATGCTCATTATTCTTTCTTAATGTCGGGCCATACAGATCATTGTATGCTAAGACCGGCGCTCATCGCAACAACGTTGCATTCACAAATACCTATCCGCTTTACACTTATCTCTCATTACCATGACATAACATCAAAATGTTATTCATTACCTTCATCAATCCACGCCTAAGGAATCACAATCATAGCAATCCCTCACGCTTGTTCATTACGACTACGGTCCCTGATATCTGCCACGTAAATCTAGAAATTACATTCTCTATCCTTTAATCTCGTTAAATCTTTCCGCTCAACCTTCACTAAAGGTTTAACACACTTACTTAAGTGTTACATTACTTGAACGATATGTTCATACTTCTTTCTTTACATCCTCCAAAGAATTGAGAAATAAAAATCACATTTCTAGGCATTGTCTCTTACCGTACTGGCACTGCATGGCTACCGCGTCTCTTCCTTTCTCTCTCATGCATGGCCATGACCTACTTCTCTCTCTCTCTCTTCCCGGTCAAGGCCATGGCACAAGTCCTTTGTTATCTCTCGTGATCATGCAAGCCAATTAATCAAAAGATGGGGCGAGAGATCATATCATGGCGCCACTTCTCAAAGCTCACCGCCATGTCATGCAAGACCGAGCCTAAACCCTAGAAAAATTTCTAAGTCTTTCATTAAGTTTGAGACGCGTACATTACGATCTCATAACTTCTTCGTTATAATTCGGAACAAGGTCATTCCAAAGCCATTCTCTTCCTTATCTTACGTACTTTGATTACCCATAGACAGAAATTCATTCTGAATCCGTTAACATGCCATTCAATTGGCTTAATCTTTGCTCTTCGTTCATTTTAACGTTTTCAACGTTCTTCGTTCGTTCGTCCGTAATTCGGTCATCCGAACTCAGAATTCGTTCGTTCTTGAGTCCACGACTCACATTTTATACATTCTCTTACATTCTTATGAAACCCTACTCGTTCGGGTTCATTTACTAACTTTCAAATTTTCATTCTTCTTTTACGAAATTTTCGCCATAACTTCGTTATAGCTTAGTTTTAATCCGTTCTTCATGAACGTTTCTAACGTTCCTAACCAATAAATAAGCATCTAACATATACGCGATGGTTTTAAACTTGTCCATCAACAACATTTATACTACGATGGTTTAAAATTTGTACATCAATAACGTTCTTCGTGTTCTTCGCGTGTTCTTCATGTTCTTCGTTCGTTCTTCATTTTAATCGGTATTTTGGATTACGATTTCACTTTTTCTTGGAATTTGATATTATAGAACACCATTCCTTACTTATTTGACCTACTCATTCATAAGATTCATTCGGATCGCTCAAAATCCTTACGAATCTTATACTTCGTTAAGAAATTAATAAACTAAATTTCTAATTTCTTTTTTCTTCTTTTCTCATGATTTCAACCATATGAAATCATGTCTAACATCTTTTACTCCTTATTCTCATTAAGCTATGTTTTTAACATAAAAACTTAAAGAAAAATTATCTAGAAGTTAGGTTTTCGGATTATATTTCTTCTTTAATTTCATTCCGTCGGACAAAGTTTGCTCACGAGCAAGCTTTTCCTCTTTCTTTTCCTCTTCTCCTTCATCCAAATCTCTCTCTCTCTCTCTCTCTCTCTCTCAAGTTATAGGATTTTCAAAATCCTAGAAAATGAAAATTTAGCTTTCTATTTATAGATTTTCAAAGCTAGGGTCAAAATGGTCATTTCGCCCCTAAAGTTACTATTCCCACCTCCTCCACATCTTAGCCACCAAGTTAACTTGGCCACCACCCTTACTTAGTGGCAAAGTGGCAGGCCCACATGCCCATGGGTCACCCCATGGGTTGCCCCAATGGTTCTTACCCATCCGTTTACCCATCGGTTCGATCCGCGATTTCTTTTCTTGGTTTGGGCCTTAACCCTAACTCTTATTGGGCCTAACTTGGGCTTGATTTCACAAATCATTGGGCTTCACATAATCCAAGTCCAATTGGATTCTACAAAGTCCATGAACACAAAGTCCATTAAGACTAATCATAGTCTACCCATTCTTTTCTCGTATTCCCGTAATCTCTTCGTATTTAACTCGTATTTATATTCAGTATTATACGTCAGACTATTCTTCTTTCTATACTCAGATAATAACTCAGATCATACTCGTATTTCTCACATAATAACCCTAATTATTATATCGTACTCATTACATTCATGAAACTCACTTTTCCTAACCCTTAGGTTTTGAGTCCGCAGCGAAAACTTCATTTTTGCCATAACTCAAATATTATTGAATATTCCATCACGCCTCAACATTTTACGTAATCAATAACTTCTAATTTCAAAATAAATCTCCGAAAGCGTAAAAGCGAGTGAATAGTGCCTATTTCGCCTTTTTCCCCAAAAATATTTTTGTTCCCTAAAAACATTCATTTTCGCTTGAAAATTCTTACTCGCTAAATCTAGCTCGTAGCTTAATCCTCCCGATTAATAATCATTCTAGGTTATAGAATCATTAATCACATAGGTATAATAAAAATTCATTTCATTAATAAACAAATCTTAATTTCTAGACAATCCAAATTTCCTAATTGTCAAAATCAATAAAATCATTTGGTTTAAAGTTTTAATAATAAATCAAGATTTTGCTTTAAGTTTTAATAAAATATGGACTCCGCTTAAAAGTAAATCAATTGGATCGGAATTAGTTACTATTCCCCATTTTCCTATAAATAGAAGCTCATTCTTACGATATTCCGGAATATCACATTATTTCTTTTGTTCATGAAGAGAACTTCTTTTATTCCATTATTTATTATTCTATTGAATATCCTATATCGCTGACCCTTCCATACTTTATTATTGAAATTCTTTCGTTATTTATTATTATTATTCGAATAACTCCGTCTACATGCGTTAACGGACCGGTTCTATTATTTGCATTCGGTGATTTCTTTTGTTATTCCATTCTTTATTATACTTTATTATTGGTTAAAACTTTGACTTCTATATTATCCATGAAATTAGTGGAATATCCTTTCGATATTTTCCATTCTTTATTATCCAAAAATTTCTTTCATGAAAATATATCTTCCGAGCATTCTTGAATTTTACTCTTACTCTGCAAAGAAGTATCATGTTGACAATGTGGACGTTATTAGTTCCTGGATAAATTAATTCTTGAACTTGTTTTATTGAATTCTTATATCATTGTCATCATCCTCATGCTTATATTATGTTGAAAGTCATCCGTGGCATGTAGTGCATAGATGGACTTGGTATGATTATGACCAGGGATTATTTGGTATAATCATAACCGTAATGTTACAAATGATGTGGAAAAAATCCTCATTGGCCCATAGTGCATTAATGGACAGTTTTTGGTATGATTATGGCTATGGATTCTCTTTGGTCGTAGTGCGAAGATGAATTGTTTTATGGCATGATCAGCACCGTTGATGAAAATATGATTATCTTAAGTCAGTAGTACATGGATAATTCGTGGTCGTGATACTTAAAGAATATCCTTGGTCGTAGAAAAGGTAAGTGATTCGATGATGTGGATTACTTATTGTCGAGTCCCAAATGATAAAAGTGATGAAAACCTTTTAAATCATAGAGATAGTAGATTTTATTCCCTACTTGACTCTTAATGGATTTCTTGTTCATTAAGCTTAAACTTGATAGTTATTATATTTTATCGCTTTAACATCGTTGAAGGCTAACGATAAATTATTCTGCATTATCTTAGTCATAATATTTCTTACTGGGCTAGTTGAGCTCACCCTTTCTTTCACTGTTCTCTTCAGAAAATGAGAACGTAGCTGGGACTAGTCGGGGAACAGAGTGATGATCCTAGATGTTTGCATTAGTAGTCCTCACTATTCTGTGAAATAGTGTGATAATAATTGTAATGAGGACTCCTTTTGAGTTTTTATACTCTCTAGTTGACAATATTTGTATTCAAACTTACATTTTATGTTTTGTCGTATTGTACACGACAGTTGTATTATTAAGTTGTATTTGTATTCAGTACCTTGTATCTGGCGACTCAAGATGGGTGATGTATACCTAATTTTGGGGGCGTCACAACACATATATATATTCTTATTCAAACCCGACACATCCTATAATAAGAATTTTATTTATTAAATTCTTATTTTAATAATTTCTGAAAATTCGGGTTATCACATTCTTTCCCCCTTATAAGGATTCCATCCTCGGAATCACCGAAACCTCTCTACTTGGTCCTTTATGGAGATTACATATTCTTTTAAATAACTTCATCTTTTCTCTTTCAGTATTTTATTCCTTTATTGGAATTATTATAGCTTATACGATTCATTAATTTTTACAAGTCGTATTCTACCACTTCCTTCTTTCTAAGGAATATCCTCCTTACCACATTCACGCTTCAAAAGAATAAGAATCTTCCACAATCATTCAATAATTGAGAGGTAGTATGAATAACTTAGATTCTAAATTATGCTGAGGGGTCACAAGACCGTGAACTCTTCTCTAGGTTTACTAGTGCTTCAACAAAATCCTTCACACTGTAAACCCTTTCCATAAAATGTTTATCAATCACAAAGACTGTAAACACCCTCTACAAGTACTCTAGATGATTAACTTATCATACCACTACATTGTGTACAAACGTAGCACACCGTAACAACTATATACGTCACATTCGGAACCATTATCTCAAAAAACATGTCTCACCTCAGCCTTTCAACATCTGAATCTGCACTAGAGCAATCTAGTTTGGCATAAATACTCGAGAATGCTTGAATTCCATAAATACTTTTTGACAGCCGTCTAGCCGAATCAAATAGCTTAGACTTTCAACAACTCGGACATCGATCGAAATAATTTAGCCAACTTAATTAACCTTCTTCATAATTTAAAAGAAAACCAAAAATTCTTTTATGACATTATGATACCGTACGAGATTAGTAATACGTTGAGAATTCCATCATTTTATGACTTTGTTATATTACATCCTACCATAGTGGGATGAAGATCTTTTGATCACATCCAACACTAGGTTTGGTTGCATTGATGACTCCATCGTTTACCATTTTCTACACCATATTAAATGATGCACATGGTCCAAAAATACATTTTGAAAATTTTCAAATCATTTTTGTCTTAGCCGAAACAAATAGCACAGACATACGAATAATGGTATTGTTTTTAAAGCTCATTGGTTCAATCATCTGATCCAATGTTTTCTAAGAAAACAAAAGTGCAACCATCAACACGAAATCAATAAATTTTGAAAATCTAGTATAGCTAGAAAAATTAGAAAATCCATATTTCTCCATCAACTTCAATCTTTACTCCATTGCCTCATTCTATCAATCTTCAACACCGTTAATGCTCATTATACCAAAATTTCTTAATTCATTATATATAACATATCTATTCCCAATACAGTTCATCGAACTTACCATGCCTTGTAAGTTCAGGAACTTTACACAATAATATGAGTTTAGGAGCTTGTCCTAGCAATATGTAGTCCAAGAACCAATCAAGGACTGTCCATACACTTAGGGGCTCAAAAACATGCATACGAATATGAGTCACAACGTACCATAAACATGAGTTTTAAGAACACATGCCTAATCTTAATAGTCTCTAACTATCAAATATGATATGAGAAAAGAATCACCTTCTCACAATAAGCATATCGATAGCGCGACACTAACATTCCAATTGTAAGACCCCACTTTTTAATAAAGATGAATTTTTCTATAAATATTATTTTTGAATATTATGGAATAAATTTGATATAATGTTATAGTTAGGGTAATATTTATAAATTTTGCAAAGTATGCAAGTTGTTATAAAATATTCGTTTGGTGGGGAATATTCTTTTTGTTAGGGAATATTCGCATAAATGCTCAATCATTGATGGACCCCATAATGTAATTATTGTTGATCGAGAAAAACGACAAAAATATTTTATAAAAATAATTCATGGAGGTGTTACTGCTAAAAATCATTGCTGAACTACCCTTGGTAAAAGTAATGCGAATACGCCAGAATAAGATAGTAGTACTACCAGATTGATTATTGATGCTTACGTAAGAAGTCACTCAGCTATGCTCAATTATTGCTACAGTAATTGCTGCATCATATCTCTTATATTATTGATTCAATTATTGTCACAGTATCATCTGTATAATTATAAATGATTAATAATTGTTGAAAGATTAAATATGTGTTGATGAAAAAAAAATGATTTGTGGTAAGTTTGATTATTTTATGGGGGGCTCATATGTCATCATCTAAGAGTCTCTTCGTCAATAGTATTTACCTTCGTCAATAGTAATTACCTTCGTCAATAGTAATTACCCTTGTGAATAGTGTGATAATAACTGTAAAGAGGACTTTTTATTTGAGTTTGTATAATATCTAGTAGACGATATTTGTATTTAAACTCACAGTTTATGTCGTATTGTATACCTATGCTTATGTTAATAAGTTGTTTTAAATTTGCATACTATGTAAGTGTCGAACCCAAGATGGGTGATGTATACCTAATTTTGGGGGCGTCACAGTTGGTATCAGAGCTTAGGGATATGATCCCTGGCTAAGATGTGAGAATAGTACTAGGAGGGGAGAGACGGGGAATACCTTCGCTAGTATGACCTACCTAAGTTTATGTGATATTTTATTGGTCGTCGGTCGGAAGATAGGGATAATTTGTTACACGTCAATTAACCTTTTGTTTTGTGGCGAAGATCTCGAAATGACATCTCGAGAATGTTGAGAATAGCAATGGAGCGCAGCGCGATTGTTGATTCACCACATATCAATAATCGTGATAATGTGCATCGAAGGCGACAATCCTCACGTGCAACAACAACACCGACCAAAATGACGAATGATCAAATGTTCGAGAGGCTTTATGCAATTTATGCAACAAAGAAAGTAGAGCGACTCTGTCCAAAACGTAGGTGGAAACACGGAAAACTCTCTCGGCCACCGCTAAACAATTTAAGGAGATGGGACCACCGGAGTTTAAGGGAGAGCCAAAACCACTTCAAGGAAGCATGGATAAAGCGATTACCAAGATATTTGATGTCTTGATGCTCCGAGGAGCAAAGGTTCCCTTGCCGCCTTCATGTTATGCGCGGAGAGGCGACATCGGTGGGAATTGGTAAACGTACTCAACCAAATTGCATCAAGATATCTTGGGAGAAGTTCCAGAGTCGCTTCAACGACAAATACTTTCCCGAAAGTATTCGCCATATGAAGGAGGTGGAGTTTATCAAGTTGGAACAAAACAATATGACCGCGGTCGCAATACGAGGCAAAATTTTGCGAGTTATCACGGTTTTCATGGTCCCCACTTGGTGGATAATGAAGAGAAATGGCGCGAATGTTTTTAAGAGGTTTGAAGTCGGAGATACGCCAACATCTTATTTCTCATAAACCCGTGTTTGTATTCGAGATGTTGTAAATAGGGCTCGATTAGTGGGAGCGATAATGAGTCCACGCAACTAAAAGAGAGCAACCGCAAAATTATAATACCAATGAAAATAGTCATCGAGGCGGTGACAACAAGCGTGAGGGAATCAACGTGCCGAGATATGGTAACCACTTTGGTGGTAATCGTAATAAAACAATAAGAATGGACATTTCAAGAAAAGGAGATTCAACAATGATGGAAAGACGTCAAAGACCAAAGACCCATTGTTAAGAAGGAGAAAGACCACCTATCATATGCTTCAAATGCGGAGGAGAGGGACACATCAAATCAAATCAAGGCCATGCCATCCAAAGCATGTTATAATTGTGGAAGAGAAGGTCACTTAGCTCGATTTTATCGCCATCAAGACAAATTCAAATTTAGGATGGAGGCACCAAAGGCCATCCCGTAAAATTCAAAACCCAGAAGGCAAGGAGAGCATTTGTTGTGACCTCCCAAAGAGCAAGGAATCTGAATGAGGTCATCACGGGTAAGCTTATCATAAACTCTAATGAAGTCTATACTTTATTTGATACCTGCTTCTACCCATTCTTTTATTTCTCCTACTTGCGCTCATCGATTAAATTTGACTCGGAGAAATTAGACTTTGACTTATCTGTGGAAACTCCGTTGGAGAAACCTTCATTACATCCACTGCTTATAAGTCTTGTTTGGTTCAAATCGGTACCCTCACATTACACCGTCGATCTTATTTCATTAAAATACTTGCATTTGACGTGATTCTAGGGATTGATTGGTTAACTACTTATCATGCAAAAATTGATTGTTTTCGTAAGGTTGTTAGCTTTCATATTCCTAATCAACCTATTATGCTAATTCAAACGACCAAACCATTAAAATCAATCACGGTCATCTCAAGCCATAAAGCTATTCGCTTATTGAAAAAACGGATGTCAAGCTTTTCTTAGCTCATGTCACAGATTTAAATAAAAATACGTCGGTTTTAAACGATATTCCTATTGTTAATAAATTTCCGACGTATTCCCCTCAAGAACTTCTGCCTACCCTCAGAAAGCATGAAATTGAATTTTGTATCGACCTTGAACCCTGTGACAAAACCTATTTCCAAAGCCCCATATCGAATGGCTCTATTGAACTTCGAGGAGTTAAAGACCCAACTGCAGGAATTGTTAGACATCGCTTTATTCGTCCCTAGTACTTCTCCTTGGGTGCTCTGTTCTATTCGTGAAGAAGAAAGATGGGAGTATGCGACTTTGTATTGATTATCGGGAGTTGAATCACGTCACCATCAAAAATAGGTATCCATTGCCACGTATTGATGACTGTTTGACCCGGTTACAAGGAGCCAAATTCTTTCAAAGATTGATCTTCGTTCCGGATATCACCAATTGAAGATTAGAACCACGACATTCCAAAGACGGCTTTTGAAACTCTATGACGGCATTATGAATTCCTAGTCATGTCCTTTGATCGACTAATGCTCCCGCCGCCTTCATGGATATGATGAACCGAGTATTCAAGGAATATTTAGATCACTTTGTGGTCGCTTTTTATTGATGACATCCTTATTTATTCCAAAAGCCGTGAAGATCATGAGCAACACTTGAGGTCGACACTCCAAAAGCTTCGTGAATATAAGCTTTATGCCAAATTGAAGAAATGCGAGTTCGGCTTGAAGAAGTAGCATTCCTTGGGCACGTGGTATCAAGTCATGGAATATCCGTTGACCCAAAGAAAGATTGAAGCTATTCAAAGTCGGGAACAACCTAAATCGATGACCAAAGTACGTAGCTTTCTCGGTTTAATTTGTTATTATCGGAGATTCGTGGAAGGATTTTCTCGAATCGCTATTCCATCGACTTCGGTGACTTCGGAAAGATACAAAGTTCGGTTGGAGCGAAGAATGTGAGAAGAGTTTTCAAGAACTCAAGAGGAGACTTATTTCAAAGACTGTTCGACAATACCATCCGCTCGGAGGATTTGTCATCTACAAAGATGATGCTTGAGCAAAAGGTTGGGATGTGTTCTCATGCAACATGGAAAAGTAATAGCTTTATGCCTCATGACAACTCAAAGAATATGAGAGGAATTATCCTACTCATGATCTAGAGTTAGCGGTTGTTGTCTTTCGCACTTAAAATTTGGAGGCATTACTTGTATGGGAGAAAGTGGAGATCTTTACGGATCATAAAAAGCCTCAAATATTTCTTCACTCAAAAGGAACTCAACATGCGCGACAACGACGTTGGCTTGAACTGCTTGAAAGATTATGATCATACCATCCAATACTATCCTGAAAAGCGAACGTGGTAGTAATGATTGATTGAGTAGAAAATCATATGCAAGCACGAAAGTGCGATATTGTCAACGCAGAGCCCATTTTGTGTGACTTGCAAAGGATGGAGATAGAATTAAAGACTCAGGGGACGCGTGTGATGATAGCGAGTATACGAGTAGAACCGACTTTAATTGATAAAGTTAAAAGTCGCTTTCGAGCTACGGACACGAGTAGATCGTATGAGGAAGAAAGTCACAAAGGTGCTATCTAGGAAACAAGAATCGATGAAGAAGGAATACTTGAGTCAACTCCAGACTTTGTGTTCCTAACGACCGATTTAAAGTATAATATCATGATGGAGGCACACAACACACCATTTGCAATCCATCTGGAGTACCAAAATGTATCATGATATTAAATCATACATTTTGGTGGAGCAATATGAAGAGAGAGATAAGCATTTATTTATCTCAAGGTGTCTAACTTGTCAACGAGTTAAAGCGGAGCATCAAGTACCAAAAGGTCCATTTGCAACCACTTGAAATTCCGAATGGAAGTGGGAGCACATTACCATGGATTTAGTTCTAATGGCCTTCCTAAGGTTTCTCAAGGCATTGATGCGATTTGGGTCATTGTTGATAGGTTGACCAAGTCCGCTCATTTCTTCCGAAATCTGAGAAACTTATACACTTGAACGTCTTGCTCGTATGTACATAAACGAGATTGTAAGACTGCATGGTATGCCAGTATCCATAGTTTCTGATCGAGACCCAAGATTCACTTCACGATTTTGGGTTAGTTTGCAAAAAGCTATGGGCACGGACTTACGATTTAGCTTCGGATATCATCCTCAGACGGACGGACAATCGGAGAGGACTATTCAAACTCTTGAAGATCTATTAAGACTCTGTGTCCTTGATTTCAAGGGAAGTTGGGACAAGTTCTTACCATTGGTGGAGTTTTCCTCAAACAACGGTTATCAAGCAAGTATTGGCATGGCTCCATTCAAGCGTTGTATGGAAGAAAGTGTCGTTCTCCCAAAGATCTTTGGGATGAGGTGGGTGAAGCAACGTTGTTGGGACCGAGTTGAGTGCACGCATGACTACGGAAAAGATTCAAACGATCCGACAACGTATAAAAACCTCACAAAATCGACAAAAGAGTTATCTTTGATCTTCATTGAAAGGGCGTGGAATTCGATATAGGAGATCATGTGTTGTTAAGAGTTGCTCCATGGAAAGGAGTTACAAGATTTGGAAAGAGAGGAAAACTTAACCCTCGATTCATCGGTCCATTTTAATCCTCGATCGAGTAGGAATCGTGGCCTATAGACTCGCTATCTGCCAAATATGTCTCGTGTTCATAACGCTTTTCACATATCTATGTTACGTAAATATGTGAAAGACCCAACCATATTATTGAGTTAGAACCCATTTAAATAGCGGAAGATTTGACGTATGAAGAGGTTCTGTTCAAATTTTGGATAAGAAGGAACATATTCTACGCTCCAAGGTTATACCTCAAGTCAAAGTTTTGTGGAGGAACCACGATGTTGAGGAAATGACTTGGGAGTTAGAATCAAAAATGAAATCAAGGTATCCTTACCTCTTCGACATACCAGTATACGTAACCCTAATTTCGAGGGCTGAAATTTCATAAGAAGGGAGGTTGTAAGACCCCACTTTTTAATAAAGATGAATTTTTCTATAAATATTATTTTTGAATATTATGGAATAAATTTGATATAATGTTATAGTTAGGGTAATATTTATAAATTTTGCAAAGTATGCAAGTTGTTATAAAATATTCGTTTGGTTCCAGGAATATTCTTTTTGTTAGGAATATTCGTACAAATGCTCAATCATTGGTGGACCCCATTAAATTATTATCATTTTGAAAGCGACAAAAATATTTTATAAAAATAACTATGGAGGTGTTACCGTTAAAAAGCTGTTGAACTACCCGGTGGTAAAAGTACAAGATGTCTGGCGTAGTTGCATAGTAGTACACGGTATTGATTATTGATGCTTTACGTGAAGTCACTCATTATATGCTCAATTATTGCTACGATAATTCTTTGCATCATATCTCTTATATTATTGATTCAATTATTGTCACAAGATCATCATCGTATAATTATAAATGATTAATAATTGTTGAAAGATTAAATATGTGTTGATGAAAAAAAAATGATTTGTGGTAAGTTTGATTATTTTATGGGGGCTCATATGTCATCATCTAAGAGTCTCTTCAATCGATAGTATTTACCTTCGTCAATAGTAATTACCTTCATCGATAGTAATTACCTTGTGAATAGTGTGATAATAATCAGTAAAGAGGACTTTTTATTTGAGTTTGTATAATATCTAGTAGAGCGATATTTGTATTTAAACTCACGATTTTTATGTCGTATTGTACCTACGATTATGTTAATAAGTTGTTTTTAAATTCTGTACCATGTAAGTGTCGACCCAAGATGGGTGATGTATACCTAATTTTGGGGGCGTCACACCAATGATTATCACTGTGCGGAACCAAGCGTGAGCACAAAGCCTCCGCCCATACAAAGGTTTGTACAACTCAGCCCTCACACGCTTCGTCAATTGAAATCCCACTTAACTCTATCTCATTCTTAACTTGCTCTTTGCTCGATACAAATTTTTTGTATCTCATCATTTACAACTCCTCATGAGTTTATCTCGTACTATTTCATATTAATTTCTCCTTATAGCATTAAGCTATAACCATTCAGTCATTATAGACCATCTATCATTTTGTAGCTCAATCTGACACAACAAAAAATGGTGATTTTGTAACAAACAATTTTTGTTGCTAAATGTGTGAAATTTCGTTGCCAAATGCCATTTGCAACGATATTTTGGTCGTTGGACATTTCGTTGCGCAATGAGCATTGCTAATTGTCTAGCAACGAATTTTTTTCCGTTGCAAAAAGTAAGATATTTCGCAACGAAATTTATTTTCGTGTAAAATCATAGATCATTTAGCAACGAAATGTTTTGTAGCAAATTTAATAAAAAAAGTGTTATTGAAAAGCAACTTTCGTTGCAAAATCCGCCTAATCGGCAACAAAAAGAATCTTTTTTTTGCCAACGAAGATGAAATTTGTTGTATTTGATACACATTTGTCAACGCTTTTTGTCGTTGCTGAATAGTATGAAAATTGTTGCCTTCATTGATTTTCATTGCTAATTCTATAGTTTTTGGTAACGATGTTTGTTTCTAAATATACAAAATAAACCGATCATATATTAATTTGCAACGAAATTTTTGTTGTCGTTGATTTTGTTATGGATAATTATGATCAATTAGCAACGATACTATTCGAAGCTGATTATTTTTCAAGAGCAACAAAAGTTTTTGTTAGTTAACGACATTATACGTTACTGTTTGTTTTTTCTGCGAAACAAAAATTATTATGATTTGCAGCGATATAAATATTGTCCTTTCTTTTGTTTATAGCAACAATATAAAATAAAACCATAAACAATATTATATACAAAATTTCAAATCATTCACATTACAACATTACAATATAATAGTAGGATAATGCATCCCTAAAATATGATGATAATTATTATACCATGCTAAACCAATAACTTTTACGATCATTATTACAATACAATTGTTCAGTTATATGTAAGACATCTGATTACTTGATGTCACTTAAACTTGAACATTCTCTTCGGTTGTAGGTTCATTAGCACCTGCTCCCCCAATATCAAAAAGTTCAACTTTCTTATTCCAAGGCTGCTCATATATCTGAAGTGCAACTACAGACAGGAAAATTATCTGAATGCATAGAAACCTATAAGATAAAGGAAATAGATCTATTCTAAAAAATAATTCACTACCACATAACATTCTTATGCTTATAGAAAATAAATAGAATAAAAAAATAAACCTAACAAAAACTAGAATGACTTTGTCCATAAGTTAATTATAATATGGTATTTAGTGAAGAAATAAATCTCA
Source organism: Panax quinquefolius (assembly GCA_020205615.1). NCBI lineage: Eukaryota > Viridiplantae > Streptophyta > Magnoliopsida > Apiales > Araliaceae > Panax > Panax quinquefolius. Next base: position 109,597,256 of record CM035172.1, read on the forward strand.
CTTAATTCAAATATAGTCAGTTGTCCAACTTAAACTACTATGTTACTGGAAAAATGGATCACAACCTTTAAATTTAGAATATCCAAATCTATAACTGCACACTACTAGAAAATTAACCTATAAGTTGGGTCAACTAAATTCAAGAATGGAGTCAAAATCATTTGGAAGGTAAAATGTTGCGTTCAAACACATAAGTCAGAGTAAAGATGATTTACCTTTGGAGGATCAAGAACTCGTGCATCAATAGAAGTGAACTCAGTCCTCATTTAAATGCCAAATTCCTTAACAATACCACAATTATTGTAATTATTTTGCCTTACCATCTGAATGCACATGAAATTTCAGAAATAAAACAATTAGTTAAAACAGGCAAAATCGCTTTCCTGCACCATAATGTGGATTACTAAATGAAATTTGGTGAAGATGATATTTTCTAACCAGAAACGCACCTAACAATAAACGTTATGTGGATCCTTTTAATCAAGCAATGAATATAAATATTAAAGCAGGTAATTGTATATCATACCAGCTCAAACGAAAAAGGAAAGAAGACATTCAGCGAAAAGAGGGGGGGGGACACACAAGGTGAATACAGGTCAACGGTTTTGATGTCAGAATCACTTCACAAAATCTTATTGAGGCTAATAATTAAGAAGCCCACTCATTTGTCAAAAGTATAGCGGTTTTCCTTTAGTAAAGCTTGCTTCGGTTGATAACTAATCTGCATGAGCAATACTTGGTATAACAAGTGTTAGTTCCCAGAGGCACAATAGTTATCTAGAAGGAGGGTTTGAATAGATATTTAAAATTCTTTTCAAAATACATTGTTAGTTTTGTTAACGATTTAAACACAGAGGAATTAAGATTTGTTTAATCTCCCTTTTAGATATTGTGAGTTAATGAGAGTGAGACAATTATCTTTTATACTTTCTAAATCTCACAGATTCCTTCTAGACCGGCAGTCTAGGCACTTCTTAGTTCACTTTTGAACTCTTCAAGTCCAGCAAACTAGGTTCTTCACAGTTCACTTAGAACTCTTCAATTCCTTCTGACTTGGAACTTCTTACTTCACTTGATTGGTAGTTGATAAGTTCTTGATTGGTGCTACTCAGTTGCCATTAAGCTCTTGTTTGAAAGTAATGAGTAGCTGAGCAAGTTTTCTCTTTTACATATCGTAGAGTTGAGCGTTGAGTGTTCTTCAGCATTTTTGTTCAATGCTTGCTTTTTTTGAATCATCTGCAGATGATTTGCATATATGTGATCCTTTAAATCTATCCGTTGAAGACATCTGTTGAAGCATTAAATGCGTTTGACATTTCTGAACTTTGATGGAGACTTTTCTGTACATCTTCTAAATTGCATTCTGGCCCACTGACACAGCAGACTGCTTTCTCACCTAACACCTGAAAATATGTTTTCCTCTGACCTATGGTACTTTCCTTAGCTTCTTCAATATGTTTCCTTTGTTGTATACAAAGGATATCTTTTGTGCCATTTAGACTGGTGAGGACTTCAACGTATATAACCCATTCCACATTTGTTGGGATTTATCTTTAAACAAAAGGGTAAGGCTCGATGCTTCTGAAACATGAAGATGATACTCTACGATACAGATCATGGTGTCTTGCCACCTTGGTGCTTAATCCATTGCTAACAAACGAGAACACTACGATTTCTCTTAAGGACTGGCACACGACGATCTTCACTTACTTGTCTTGCAAACTCTACGTTTCCGAGAGCACACTACGATCTCTGAGTTGGCTTCAACAAACGTCTAGACCACTCTACGATTTCTGGAGAGGCCCTTCAAGGCAGACACACTACAATCCTCGATCCTATACGATTCTGCCTTGGCTTCTACAATCTCTTGATTAGCTCGATAGACTACGATTGAGTTGAAGCCTATCTATTATATCTCAAATCATAGATCAACTTAACATCTTTGATCTCTTTATCTATACATTCAGTTACAGAATGATAAACATTAAAAGCTTAGATCAACCTAACAATTTGATCTATGACGAAGTCCTTGTACATATATTACTTGAAGGACTTTACATATAATCATGAGCATTTACTTTAAACATTAAATCAAAATATGCAGTCTCCTAACAATCTCCCCCTATTTGATGTTGACATAACCAAGGAGATTTGTGCCATGATTATCAATTTCTAGATGCAATTGCTAGAAAGTAAATATGACTTAATATTTCAGTGAGAAACTGAAATTTCTAGAGAATAAGAATGAATTTATTGATGTTTGAAGATAGATATTACATTTAAGTTCAGTTACATCAGTAAGAATTAAATTTTAACTTATCTCTATTTCTTCGGCCTTTTGCCTTGTGGAGGATTGGCATACTTCTCAACTCTTCATTTCCTGTTTGCTTCGTCTCTCCTGGCTAGATCTTCCAGCTCGCTGTGACTTAGTCTTGGATTGTGATCATGCATATTCATGAATGCAGGATCTCCAATTGGCATTCTTAGACCTGTGGTGGTCATTTCTTGTGAGCTGGGAGTTGGCCCTTGACTCCTTAATGGTTGAGCCATGATAATTTTCTCTTGATCAGATCGTTGAGTTTGATGGCCAGATTGTGGAGTCTGATGGTGAGACTGCCTTGGAGGAGGACTCCTTGATGATTGAGCTAAGAATGTGCCTCTGCCTCTGCCTTTGCCTTGATCTCTTGTCCCTTTATTCTCCCCCTTTATGTCAGTATCAAGGGCTCGTATGTCGTCAGATAGGCGAGTCATGCCTTGGATAAGTTCGTTGAGCTGACTTTGGGATTGAGAAATATCTTCTCGATTCTCTTTGATTACAACATCAGATCGAGCCTCCCTTCATTGGAGGATATCTAGGCCATTGTCAGTCTGCTTCATTTATCTCATGAAAAATCCTTGGAATTCTTTCACTGCAGTTTGTAGATTCGTGATGCTATTCATCATAAGGTTGTTCTCGGTTTCCTAAGTCGTCTGCAAGAGAAGAACAACATCCCTGTGTCTCTTAGTATCTTGAAAGTTGATCTGATCTATGTCATTTATGCTCTTAAGCATCTCTTTTATGATCTCCCTAAGCTTCTGTGTGAGCTCAGAGCTTAGGGTGCTTGGGAGAGCATTGGTAGCATTGATCATTTTAGTCAGTCTCATTTGAACTAGTTCAGTGTGAGCTTCAAGACTATCGTCTATGTCCTTGGTTATTTTCTTGGACGTTTATGACAACTCTGTTTTGTTGGGAAGATTTGAAAGGAGTTCACAGAGTTGTGGATTATTTGGAGGAGGGGTTCTCGTGTATTGATCTTGCAGGGTGTAGAGAGCAAGGATAAGGTTGAAATATTCATTTGAGGACGAGGAGGGAATATCTGATGGAGGGGGTGTGTTTGGGCTTCATGAGTAGGTGGCTCTACGATTTGAGCGTGTGACACTGCGATTTGGCTTGAGTCAGTAATCGTAGAGATGAGAGGAGATTGTATCAAAATAAAGTTTGGCATATTTGGTACATCAGTTACAGAATGTTGGGATTCTGTAACTGGGAATTGATTGAGTGGACTAAGGATCACTTCCAACCATTTTGGGAATTCATAGAATTGACTGAAGAATGATGGTGGACAATGATTAACCCTGAAAGAGATTGGGATAAATTGTACCTCATGCCCATTCTTTGAAGAAGGGCCATTTGTGATCAGCTTTCTGGCAAAGTTGAGGTTGCCTGGAAATCCATGAGCTAGCACTGAGATTGCTGGATATGCTTTGAAGCTCCAGAACATGTGATCCCAGGAGTTGAGAATTTGAGCTCTATGAAAGGGCATCATGGGTAGATAGGAGAACAACTGATTGTAGTCAACTCTCCTATACCCATCACATCCCACATCTATAATTTCTACCTCATCATCATCATCTTCTTCTTCTTCTTCTCTGTCTTCTTTTGAGGCCTCCACTACATCAATTACCTCTTTTTGACTTTCTTGCTCTGGTGCTCTCTCATTCTCTTCAAGAGAAACTTCTTTTGGCATAGGGATATCATAAGGCTCCCCCTCAATATGATAATCCATCAGCATTTCAAATAGCTCCCCCTCACCTGGAGCATTCTCTAGAGTGAGAACTTTAGGCAGCTCCCCCTCAGCTTGAGCTATGTCCTTGTGGCTTGCCTTGGATAACTCCTTCTCAGAAGCTATCTTTTTATCTTCTTCTTTAAATACTCCTTCATTGACGATGATGTACTTATTGGCAAATTTTCTTCTTAGTTTCCTAGGCTTAGCCACAGCCTTAGGACTCTCTTCAGCTTCAGCTCTGAGTGGTCGATCAATCTGAGAGTCTGTTGCAACAACTTCTTTGGGAGAGGAGTCCAGTCTGGTCTCTACGATCGGTAGAGACTCTACGATTGTTACCGATCAAAGAGACAGAGGGCCTTTTTGATTTGTGACTGTGTTTATTCTTCTTTAGCAGCTGAGAGATGGTAGCTCTATCTTCATCTGCCTCAGCCTGATGTTCTTTCCTTCTCAAGATCCTCAGAGTTTCAATGTTAGAACATTCTTGAGGTACATCAGTGGTTGACCCCTGGGGTTCCTCTGTCATTTGAGCCTTCAACTTTCTTTTGCCCTTGCTTTTTCTAACAAAAGCAATGGGTTCTTCTTTGTTGATCCCTTCCTCTTCTTCTTCAGTCTCCTTGATAACAAACATGTTTCCTGGAATCCCTGATTCATTTGCATCACCAGTCCTTCCACTAGACTCAGACATCATTCTTACATTCTCTGCTGGATTCCTTTTTCAGTTCTCGAACAGATGCTGAGTCATTCTTTTGTTCGGATTGATGGAATCTCCTTCATCATCCCTAATCTTATCACCCAAAACAGACTGTAGGATGATGCTAATAAATCGCCCGTAAAGCATCTTCCCAGAGCTCTTTGATTTCTTCGAGCTTAGTAACCATTTCCCAATCCATTCAAGTAGTAGGGCTCCATAGTTGAGTTGAATCCCACAACTTATGGCTGTCATGAGCTTGAGTTGTACTTCATTTACAAAGTCATGGCCAGAGCTCTTGCAGCATATGCATTTCCCAAACAATGTCTGCCAAAAATTTATACTTCTAGGGGAACTCTTTCTTCTTATACCCTGTGACAGTAGGAAGCTTCTTGTGGTGCATTCTCTTAAGTCCTTCATGGAAATCGATGCCCTCTATGAATGAAAACCCTTTCGATTTGAAACCTAGGGCCAAATTTATGTCCTCAGCCTTGAGTTTGATTTCCACGTCCCTGACCCTCGTAGTGATGACGTCGTTCTCGAACGCACCATTTCTGTTGAATTCCTTTATCAGCTTAGGGTAGATCCATGTGCTCATACCTAGAGCCTCTTCAAGACCAGCTTTCTTTATCAGAGATAGAGTTTTGAGAAACTTGGGGTCAACTGTCTTGAACTCTTCGAAACAGAGTCTGTAACCAGAGATGATGTTTGAAGTTTCCATTGATTTCTTTGCACTGTGTATGATTGTTTGAGCTTTTCGGAAGGTTAGGGTTTCTGCTTGTAGAGAGAGAGAGATAGAGATGAGCTTTTTGAACTTCTGATTTCAAAAAGGTGTTTTCAAACTGTACTTGTAACTTCCCTCTCTCCATTTTCTTAGTGGGGCATGTGTCAAATTTTGCTTGACTCTACGAATTTGACTGATGAGGAATGTACTAATTTTCCCTTAGCTCCTTTTGAGCTAATGTATCCTTTAGGAGGACTACGATCGTTGAGGTAGTCCTTATGATCGTCGAGTCTGCTCTGCAATCGTTGAGTCTGCTCTGCATTCGTCGAGTCTGTACTGCGATCGTCGAGTCTGCCCAGATCCTTATGATGACCTTTTAACTTAGCATTCTTCTAGGTTTAAGGTAGCTCAGGAAGGGCCAACCTCATAGAGTGAATCAAGGGTTAGGTTTGTTTCTGAGGCACTTATCAAAGAGATTACTTTGTTTTGTTGAACTTTGTCATCACATAATGCTCCTTTGTTTTGTTGATGGAGCTCTGCCATCATTGAGTCAGCACTGCGATCGTTGAGTCGGCACTGCGATCGTTGTCTTTCATGTCACTGCATCTCTATGATCGTGGGCTTCCTTTGATTATGTCTACAATTTCGAACATAGTCTTTATATCTCCATGGTTAGCACAAACTAGAGCATAGATTTCATGGTTGTAAATTAAGCATGCCTAGCTTACTTATTAATTTGTTAAACCTGGATTCATATAGAGGCTTAGTAAAGAAATCAGCAAGTTGATTTTTAGTAGGGATATATTGTAAAGATATGGTTCCATTTTGTACATGATCCCTAATGAAATGATACCTTATTTCTATATGCTTAGTCCTAGAATGCATGACAAGATTATGTGTTATTACTATGGCACTTGTGTTATCATAGTGAACATGTATAGATTTGAATTCAGACCCATAGTCTGCTAGCTTATTTTTCATCCATAGGATCTGAGCACAGCAGCTGCCAGTAGTAATGTATTCAGCTTTTGCAGTTTAAGTAGATACTGAGTTTTGCTTCTTGCTAAACCAGGACACAAGTCTGTTTCCTAGAAGATGACATGTGCCAATGGTACTTTTTATGTCTATTTTGTAACCTGCAAAGTCAGCATCTGTATATCCTGTTAGTTCAAATGAGGACTCCTTGGGATACTAAAGCCCCAAATGAGGTGTGCCCTTGAGGTACCTGAAAATCATTTTTACAGTAGTTAAGTGTGATTCCTTAGGATTAGCTTAAAATTTAGCACATATGCATGTTACAAACATTATATCCAGTCCATCGCGCAATGATATAGAAGAGAGCCTATCATACCTCCGTATTGAAAGTTATGTCAATACTTTTACCTTTTCATCTTTATCGAGCTTGGTTCATTGGAGCAATTGGGGTTTTCATGGGAGAGGCTGATTCCATGCCATACTTTTTAAGTAAGTCTTTAATGTACTTGGCTTGGTTTATGAAGATTCCTTCATCAGTCTGCTTTACTTGCAGTCCAAGGAAGAAGTTAAGATCAACCATCATGCTCATTTCAAACTTGCTTTGCATAAGCTTGGCAAATCTCTTACGTAGTTTTTCATCAGTAGAGCCAAATATAATGTCATCAACATATATTTGAACTAATAGGATTTTGTATTTGTACTTTCTAAGAAATAATGTGGTATCTACTCTACCTCTAGTTAAACTATTTTCAATAAGAAAGTTAGTTAGTGTTTCATACCATAATTTAGGTGCTTGTTTAAGACCATATAAGGCTTTGTCTAATCTATAGACATAATTAGAGAGAGATGGATTGATGAAACCTGGAGGTTGCTCCACATATATTTCTTTTTGAAGTTCACCATTTAGGAATGCACTTTTGACATCCATTTGAAAGACTTTGAATTTCATGTGAGCATCAAAGGCAAGGAATATCCTGATGACTTTTAATCTGGCAACAGGTGCGAAGGTCTCGTCATAATCAATGCCTTCTTCTTGAGAGTAACCTTTGGCCACAAGTCTTACCTTATTCATTGTTATTACTCCATCTTCATCCATCTTATTTCTGAAGACCCACTTGGTGCCAATGACTGGATGACTTCTTGGTCTTGGGACCAATCTCCATACTTTGCTTCTTTCAAACTTATTTAGTTATTCTTGCATGGCTTCTATCTTCTTTGGTTCCATTTGTGACAGAAAACTTAGATAGAAACACTCATTTTGGGCGGCAGCTTTTGTCTTGACTCTTGCATTTGGATCTCTAATGATTAAGTCTTGAGTGTGATCTCTTGCCCATCTATTTCCTGTTGGGACATCTATCCTGAAGCCTTCTTATTTGAGATCTTCAAGATTAATTTTTGCTTCTTGATGTGGAGGTTCGTTGTCTTGCGTAGGCCTCTCTATGATATCATTTCCTTGCTCAACGATTTCACTATCTGGAACTACGATCGTAGTGTTGAGCTCGATGACCTTATTCGTAGTGTCTGAATTTTCGGTCGTAGTGTTTTGAGGCACTATTTTGTCTAAGTCTGTCTCATCGAAGATGATGTGAATCGAGACTTCAACATTTAGTGTCTTCTTGTTGAACACTCTGTAGGCCTTACTGTCTGTGGCATACCCAAGAAAGATTCCTTCGTCTGACCTGGGTTGGAACTTTGTCAAATACTGCTTCCTATTCAGGTAGATGGGCTGCTGCTAGTAGAGTTCTTCCAGCCTCTATCAACGTTCTGTTTTTTCTTTTAGCTACTCCATTTTGTTGAGGAGTTCGTGGAGTTGAGAAGTTGTGACTAATGCCATGTATGTGTAGAACTGGTCCATTTCAGAGAAGTCGAATTCTCTACCATGATCACTCCTTATTGCTTTAATTTTCTCCCCTTTCTCGTTCATCACTAGTCTGAACATCTTGATCAGTTGGGAGCTTGTTTCATCTTTCAAGGTTAGAAAGAACACCCATGTGAATCTGGTGTAGTCGTCCACTACGACTAGTGAGTATCTCTTTCCTCCAAGGCTCGTTGTTGGAATAGGCCCGAATAGATCCATATGAAGCAGCTGCAGGGGTTAATCAATTGAGTTGGCAGTTTTGCTCTTAAATGAGCTTCTAGTCTGCTTTCCAAGTTGACAAGCATTGCAAGGCCTTTCCTTGACGAAGCTGAACTTGGGTAAACCTGCAACTAGATATTTTGAGGCCTGTTTAGACATGCTCTTGAAGTTGAGATGAGACAGTCTTCTATGCCATAGCCAACTCATTTCTACAGATGCATTAGCCAGAAAGCATATTGTTTTGTCTGAGCTTAGTTGTCCAAGGTTTACTATGTAGACATTTCCTTCTCTTGTTCCGGTCAGCTTTATGGCGGATGTCTCCATATCTCTAACTTGAAATTGACTGTTGAGGAATGTTACTTGATGACCCTTGTCGCAGAGTTGACTTATGCTCAGAAGATTGTGTTATAGTCCTTCCACATAGGCCACTTTACTGAAGGACACTATACCATTTCCAGCTGAGCCATATCCTCTTGTCTTGCCAGAGCCGTTGTCTCCAAAGATGACTGAGGGACCCTCCTTTTCTATGTAGTTAGACAGAAGGGCTTTGTTGCCAGTCATGTGTCTTAAGCATCCACTGTCCAGATACCAGGTTGTTATCGTGGAGCTCTGTTCATGTGGTAACATTAAACTTTCATTTTGGTAACCATACTTTCATGGGTCCTACTTTGTTAGTACCCTTGGGAACCCAAATCTGCTTGACTTTGGGTCTCACATGCATAGGATTATAATAGCATATTGCAGCCTTGTGACCAACCTTATTCCACACAAAACATCTAATATGATGCATGTTTGTGTGTGTATTAGGATTCTTCCTCCATTTGGACTTTTGTGAGTTCTTAGTCATCCTTCTGTTAAACTAATTCTCCTTCTTCCATGTGTCCTTGTGTTTCATGATTTGAGATAAGTGTACCTTTCCTCTATTGTTCCTTCCCAGTTGGTTCGTGGAGTTGATTTTACTCGACTCTACGATCCTTCGAGGTTGGAAAGTAGTGGCTGGGTTACTTTTCTCTTTTCTGAAACCCAGGCCAACATGAGATCCTTTATTCCTTGGAATATGGATTGAATCAACAGAGTAGGGTTTGACTGGTTCTTCTTTCTGTGAGGATTTCAAAATATAATGCCTCTACTAAAACTTGAAGCATTACTAGTGCTAGTTTCCTTTACATTTTCCACACATGGCTCTAAGATGGATTCCCCAAAGCCTAAACATGTTCTGTCAGAGACACTTCTCTGGCTAGAGATCAGGGAGTCCATGGATGAAGAGGATTTGTTCCATGTAGAGATTGTCTTTTCTAGTTCCTCAATTTTCAAAGTTAGATTTGACTCTTTTTGTGCATTGAGCTCATTGGTCTGTTTTAAGAGCTTATTCTCAGCTTCAAACTTGGAGAGAGAGTTGGCACTTAGAAGGGATGTTTCTAGTTCTTCTTGGACTTTCTCTTTTTCCTTTTGAAGAAGTGAATAATCCTTAGACAGAACACTAAACCACTTCATGTATTGATGCAGATAAGATGTTATGTCATGTAGTGCAGTTCTTAAATCATCAATGTCTACATCAGGAGAATTGAAGTCAAATACCTCATCTATACTTACTTCATGAATGTTTGAGTTCTGCTTATCCTTTACATGCTTGGCCATTAGGCAAAAATTTTCCATTTGAGGATCTTCATCATCTCCAGATTCCGGAGTTGAGTCATTGTTTGAATCACTCCACGATCCTCCAGCTACAAGGCCTTTGTCTTCTTCTGAGGCCTTTTGTTGCCTTTGAATTCCTTCTTTGGATGTTATTTCTACTTTAGTTCTTTTCTGAGGGGTTTGTTACAGTTTGCAATGAAATAGCCAGGCTTCCTGCAATTATAGCATAGATCATTTATCTGCTCCTAGCTATTGTAGTTGTTGACTTTCTTTGGTTTGCTGATTCTGCCTTGACGCATGAACCTTCTGAGTCTTTTCACCAGCATTACAAAGTCCTCATCATCATTTCCGTCATAGTCAGAGTCATTTTTAGTATTGACTTTAGAGGTGTTGTCAGTTGCTTTGAGCGCAACACCCTTATCCTTCTTTCTTCCTTTAGATAGAGTTTCTGCTCGTTGAGTCAGCTCCAGTTCGTATGTAAGAAGGTTGCCATATAACTGTTGAACAATCATCTCACGGAGATTCTTTGACTCTCTAATAGCAGTGGTTTGGGCATCCCACTTGCTTGGTAAGGCTCTCATGAACTTTATGATTAGATCTTTATTTGGATAGATCTTTCCATAGGCTTGTAGAGAGTTGAGCAGAACATTGAATCTCTCGTAGGTGGCAGTGACGTTTTCTCTTTGAACATGTGCAATCATCTCATATTGCTGTGTTAGGAGAGATTGTTTGTTTTCTCTAACTTCTTCTGTTCCTTCATGTATGATGAGCAATGCTTCCCAAACCTCCTTTGCTGTTTTGTTGTTGACCACATTTTCGAACATATCATCTTCTAAGGATTAGAACAAAATGTTCTTGGCCTTTTTGTCAAGTTGAACAGCTCTCTTTTCGTTGTCTGTCCATTCTTCTTTGACCTTAATCTGTATTCTGTTTGGGTCGTCTGTAGTTGGTGCAAGCATTGTAGGAACGTAGGGCCAATTATGAACAGTTTCAAATAGATCTTCATCTATTGAATCCATGTATGCTTGCTTCCGAACTTTCCAGTTGGCGAATTTATCTTTGTTTCACATAGGTGGCTTGCTGCCTCCTCCAGTCTTTGATTCACTTGGTAGGTGTGCCATTGGATCTACTTAAGCTTTGTAGGATATATGATAGAACCTGCTCTGATACCAATTGTTAGTTCCCGAAGGCACAATAGTTATCTAGAAGGGGGGGGGGTTGAATAGATATTTAAAATTCTTTTTGAAATACTTTATTAGTTTTGTTAACGATTTAAACACAGCGGAATTAAGATTTGTTTAATCTCCCTTTTAGATATGGCGAGTTAATGAGAGTGAGGCAGTTATAACAGTTATATCAATTATAGCAGTTATAGCAATAATGCAAGAGACACAACAATTTTAAGTGGTTCATAGCACTTAAAGCTCTTAGTCCACTCTTCTACTCCTCGAGTAGGAAATCCACTAAGGATATCTTTTACACTTTGTGAATCTCACAGATCCCTTCTAGACCAACAGTCTAGACACTTCTTAGTTCACTTTTAAACTCTTCAAGTCCAGCAGACTTGGTTCTTCACAGTTCACTTAGAACTCTTCAAGTCCTTCTGACTTGGAACTTCTTACTTCACTTGATTGGTAGTTGATGAGTTCTTGATTGGTGCTACTTAGTTGCCGTTAAGCTCTTGTTCAAAAGATTTGAGTAGCTGAGCAAGCTTTCTCTTTTACAGATCGTAGAGTTGAGTGTTCTTCAGCGTTTTTGTTCAATGCTTGCTCTTTTGAATCATCTGCAGATGTTTTGCATATATGTGATCCTTGAAATCTATCCGTTGAAGACATCTGTTGAAGCATTTAATGCGTTTGACATTTCTGAACTTTGATGGAGACTTTTCTGCACATCTTCTGAATTGCATCCTGGCCCACTGACACAACAGACTACTTTCTCACCTAACACCTGAAAAGGTGTTTTCCTCGACCAATGGTACTTTCCTTAGCTTCTTCAATATGTTTCCTTTGTTGTATACAAAGGATATCTTTTGTGCCTTTGAGACTGGTGAGGACTTCAATGTATATAACTCATTCCACATTTGTTAAGATTTATCTTTTAACAAAAGGGTAAGGCTTGATGCTTCTGACACATGAAGATGATACTCTATGATTCAGATCGTGGTGTCTTGCCACCTTGGTGCTTGATCAAATGCTAACAAATGAGAACACTACGATTTCTCTTAAGGACTGGAACACTACGATCTTCACTTGCTTGTCTTGCAGACTCTACGTTTCCGAGAGCACACTACGATCTCTGAGTTGGCTTCGGCAAACGTCTGGACCACTCTACAATTTTCGGAGAGGCCCTTCAAGGCAGACACACTACGATCCTCGATATTCTACGATTCTGCCTTGGCTTCTGCAATCTCTTGATCATCTCGATAGACTACGATTGAGTTGAAGCCTATCTATTACATCTCAAGTCATAAATCAACCTAACATCTTTGATCTCTTTATCTATACATTCAGTTACAGAATGATAAACATTAAAAGCTTAGATCAACCTAACAATTTGATCTATCACTAAGTCCTTGTACATATATTACTTGAAGGACTTTACATATAATCATGAGCATTTACTTTAAACATCAAATCAAAATATGCAGTCTCCCAACAACTAGTATTGCATTATTATATTCTGGATTTTTTTTAAAGAATTGTATTTCACTCTTGCAATATCATTTTTTATTTGGAAAATGGAAATAAGAAAAGCTGTAATAACCCGATATTTTTTATATAATTAAATCAAAAATTTCATGTATTTTTTTATAAAGATGGAAATATGTGCCGTAAATGTGTATGTATATATGTGATAAATAAAATTTATTTATTACATGAATAATTTTAAATAATTTTATTTTAGAATTATTGATCATTATAAATTATAATCTTATAATAATTAATTTTATAGTAGAAATGTTTTATTAATTATTTTCTATGAAAATATGTTTATTCATTATTTAAATAATATATGAAATAATTATAGAATTATTATAATAATTATTTTATAATATGAATTTATGCTAGATTAATTAAGTTAATTATTTTAACTTAATCAATAATGTTAAATATGAAAGATAAATCACATATGGAATCCAAACCCCAATTACGGGTTTGATCAAGAATGAGAATAATAATATAATATTAATTATATTTTGATTTTTCCATCTTATAAATATATATTATGTGTCGTATGTATTGTATTGTTAATGATTGGTCAATTATGGTGCAGTATTTGAAAACCCTAGTTTTGAAGTCAAATGAGACTTTAAAATCTGTTTACGAATTGTGTTATGTGATTCATGATAATTATAATTATTAATGATAATCAGGGAAATCCTAATTATAGGAAACCCTAGTTTTAAATTAAAACCCTAATTTTTAACATTTGGAACCTTAAATAATAATTACCTAATTGCTAAATGTAAACTCTAATTTGAAACTAGATTATAAGTTCGAGACTGTTATATAAATGTGTTATATGATGTATATTTTGTATTATATAATTTTTATGATTAATTAGGTAAACCCTAGGTAATATTTAGAAACCATAATATCTAAAAATTAAAAAACCCTATGTCAAGCTATTAAACCCTAATTCAACAGTCGAATGCAAGCTTAAGACTGTTATGTAATCATGTTAATGTGTGTAATGACCGGTATTAGAGATATTAACCCTAATTAGGGAGAATCTTAATTATTTTCAAAACCCCTAAATTTTTTTGAAGTATAAATCCTTATTATTTTTCTAAATTATAAACCCTAAATTTGCTAATTGTAAATCCTAATTGCTAATTAAGCAAGCTTAATGCTAATTAGTGAACTTTAAACCCTAATGTTCATGTATAATGTAATTAGTAAACCTAATGTAATTAGGGATTTCTAAATTATATTTTTAGAAACTAAAATTTTATATTTTTAAACCCTAATTGCTAAATCCTACAAATTCTATATGTCAAACTTTAGGGTTAAACCCTAAGGGTCAAAATCTAAGGGTTAGGGCAAATGACAAAATGGCCATTAAAAGTGCAAGCAAAAAGACTAAAATACCCTTTGTCACATTTTTTATCAGGCTTGCTTGTGTATCTAACCAAATAAGGAGTTGGTGACCTAAATTGTGGACCTTGTGATATTAACTTTCTAGCAAATCAGCCTAGATCTATCAGCCAACACATTTTATACATGTAATATATAAGCTCAAGAAGAGAAAAATTTCATTAGTTGCTCATTTTTTACAAACTCATATCCAAGAGCTTCCCTCTCAAAACCCACAAAATGTTGTAGTATATCAGCCCCAAAACACAGCCCCACTAACACCAATATCAAATCAGTAGCCCAGAATCAAGGAATTGATCTAAAGAGGTATAACCCTAATTTAAAATCTGACCTTAGATGATGTGTTAAAAGTTATGATTAAGTGTTGTAATGTGTTGTATATAGTGTTATTAAGTGATCTGGATTGATAGATGTTAGATCCATAACATCTATAAGCTCAGATCTAGTGTTTTTGCAAATCTGGAAATTTTTGTTTATGTGTTTGATAGTCAAATGTCAGTCCTCTTAGATCTGTGATAATTATGTGTTTTTGTGTTTTAAAGGTTGATACTTGTAGTATGTTATATGGTCTATGATCTAGAACTTGAATCAAGACCATAGCATGTGTAGATTGAAAGTTATTTAGTGAAAGGTGGGTCGCCGAATCGACCACGATCGAACGAATTCGGGTAACCCGTAAACTTGTTTTCAAATGGTTCGACAATGTTTTGGAAGGCATAGATCTGTCAGTTGATAAATGTTATTTATGAGGTGTTTGTATCTAGTTTATACCTTGTCATATTTATTTTATATTTGTGGCTTTAGATCCTTTAAACAAGCAATTGATCAAACTTAGTGGATGGTCAAACCTGGCCATTCGGTCACGACTGCAGTTTCGGGAAAACCTAGAAATGGTATGAACAATATTTTTGACAACCTTTGACAGAGCTGTATCTGACGAATGTGTTGTTTCTGAACTAATCTGTTGATTTATATATGTTCCTTGCCATTAGTACTACATGTTAGAATCATTAGATCAACGGTTTAATGACCAGAACCGTGAGCAAATCGAGCTAGAAAATGGCACCATGAGACTGCCTGAGTTTCTGGGTTACCCAGAATACCCAGGAACACTCTGACAGAGACTTTGGACGCTCAGATTTTTTTGTTGTGTTGTTGTATGGCCTAGTTTTTTGGTCTTAATTGTAGTGTTGCATAACCACTACAAGATCAATGTTTTATCTCGTCCAGAAACCTCATAGATTAAAAGTTATCACTAGTCAAAGTAGTATCCTCGTTCACTGACAATGATGTTCTGGGTTTGATGAAGAACACAAAGAACACCAATAGCGACGGTTCTGTCGCTATAGGCAGTCTTTAGCGACAGTTTCTTTATAAATTATTTTTTTATTAAATAATTAGAAAAAAAATAATTTTTAATTATGAAAAATACATAATAAATTATTAAAAATTATTTTAAAGTCAGAAAATTAGTTTTTAATTATTTTATGTATATTTCATAGATATTTATTATTTTTGAAATATTAATGGTATTTAATTTATTTAATGATAATATTAAATAATTTAGTTAAAAATGATTTTAATACTTGAAAAATCATTTAAAATTATATTATGGTATAAGAAAATATTTTAAGCTATTTTTGATAACTTTTAATATTTTGTGATGAATTTCATTAATTAATTAATATTAATGATATTTAAGTTATTTAACAAATGTATTAAATAAATTATGAATAATAGAATTTATGATTTGAAAATTATATAAAAATAATGTAAAGGTTATAAAATATTTTAAGTTATAAAATATAACTTATGATATTTTGTCATAAAAAATATTAATATTTTAATATTAATGATATTAGAGTTATTTAATAATTATATTAAATAAATTAGTTTAAAAATGAAATTAATATTATAAAAATCATTTTAAATGAAAATAAAGTATTTACAAATATTTGAAGTTATAAAATATAACTTTTAATATTTAAAGGATAATTTCATTAATAAATTAATATTAATGATATTAATGATACTAAAATTATTTAATGATTATATTAAATAAATAGTTTTAAAATAGTTTTATTAATTTAAAAATCATTTAAAGGATATAAATAATATTTTAAGTTATACTTAACGACTTTTAATATTTTGATAGATAATGCATTAATATTTAAATATTAATGGTAATTATTTAAAATGATTTTAAATGTTTTAAAAATCATTTAAGGGTAATATTAGTACTTTAAAATATTTTTAAGTTATTATAAATAACTTAAAGATTTTGGCAATAGTTTCATTAATAGTTTAATATTAATTAAATGTTATTGATATAAAATGTGTTTAAAATTTAAATCATTTAATAATGATTCCTGTTTGAAAATTCATGGTAAATTATAATAATTGTTTAAAATTTATTATAAGTTATTTAAAAATAATATGACTGATATTTACAGATATTGAACTTCGGGAAAGAGTCTTAGACACGATAATTACCCGATAAAGCCGTCGGTACACCTACATGTTTCAGAAATTGATATAGACTTGGATATTTTGACTGTATTAATGTTTGTTTGTGATTCAAACGACCGCCGATTATGTGTGATGGGTGATTAGATTACGTCGATTGCGCAAATAGCAAGTACATGTGTTATAAAGATGTTATTCTAATCGAACGAATGATCTTATTAATGATAGGTCTTGATATGAAAGATAAAACTAAGTTGCGTATTGTAAGCAGCAGACCAGACAAGTATCCTACTTTTGCATTTTCTTTATGCAATGGACATGAGTAAGAAAGTTTCAGAATTATATTATTATTGTACCAGATTATTAACCCCATTGTTATATATATTATGTATCCGATCATTGTTTATCAACATGGTATTATTATATAATTCAGATATATTTATTATGTTCGTTAATTTCTAAATATGGCTATACAAGTGACCTCACTTGGATAATCATTGAATTTAATCACATGTTGATATATTGATATATTGATATATACATATTGATCCCCTATATGTATACGTTAAGTAAAAGCCGTCTAAGCTATTTGACCAGCTAGACACAGATTTAGAAATAACGTTGAATATGATAAAACCTTGTTGTATCCAACCAAATTGATTTGGTTCGGATTCCCGACTAAATATGAACATCCCGAACAAGGAAAAACTTTTATGCGCCCAAGGCAGACAAAGTGAACGATAATATCGTTCTTGCATGTATTATTGATCAATACAGGGCCCATGGGAAGTACAACCTCGCGCCCGTAAGTTATGACGGTTTGCGGATGAAAATCTGCTAAACCTATTCGAAAATTGAAAACAATGTTCATAGTATGTCAACCTAACCCCATTTATAGTCAGTACGTAGTTTCAAAAATTTGATATAGAGTTGTTATGTTATTATTATCGGTTCAGTTTACTTCACAACTATTGATTTGTTGTAGAAGTGATGTACAAAGAAAATGTTTAATTCTTTCAGCTAATTATATTTATAATTATTATTACTTGTTGGGCACCCAAATGCTCATTCTTGCTTTAAATTTAAATGTTTTCAACTAGGCATGTACAACCCGAAGGTTCATACAAGAACAAGTGAAAAGGAAAGCAAACAGAATATGTTTAATGGTATCTTTTGTAATAATTAAACTGTATTAAGACAATGATATGTATTATATATCATGTAAAGAATTATAGTAAAGGTTGCGTACTTGGGATTAGACTCTGATATATGTAAATTAAGTTTAACATTTATATTTTTGTTATTATTATTTGTATTATTCCGCTCATAGAAATGGTATCGTGAAGCACCGAGTTCGGGTTTTAAGTACCCGATTTGGGGGCATCACAAAAACTGTCCCATTTGCAGAAATACCTTGAGACCAAAAGATGTAGATGGCGTCCATATGAGTGAATGGCATATTTAAAGACGTGGGTGAAGCCGTAGACTGAGATTTTATCCATTGATCGCAATCCTGAGTTATGCTTTATAAGGCAGTTTTCAGTCGATCTGAGTAACAAATGCAAAATGTTATACAATACAATACATTCACATACATAATTAGTGATAAAGTTAAATATCATAAACTTACAGAAAAGTGCAGTAGAAAATTAATCAAAGTTAAGGAACATCAAACAAATGATTCTTTCCTCCATTAATTTATTTTTCTTGTTAAGTGAATGTGCATATGCTCTATTTAGTTTTTGTGAGTCTCAGATATATATATATATATATATATATATATATATATATATATATCGAGAGAGAGAGAGAGAGAATCATACTTACATTTAAAAGGGTCACCAACCTTTTCCAAAGTAGGATTAGTGCTCTCACGATCAAGCTCTCAAATATAAAATAAAAAAATATCCCAAACAACTGGCAAATTCCCTGTCTGAATACTCCCTGTCCCTATATTATTGTCCTCTTTAACTTTGCGATCATCTTTAAGAGAGCTTTTAGTGCATAAACATTGATAACTTTACCTTACTTTTTAATTTTACCCTCGTGATGGGCGTTAAAAGATGCAAGTTCATTTAGTATCAAATGAGTATATTTGAAAAAGTGGTGTTAATAAATGTTTGGCTTATCAAAGTTGATAATATTTTTAAGAAAACTCAGGAAATGATGAAAAATTTTTAAGGACAAACAAAGTAATATGATTTGGCTACACTGACAATAAGCACAAAAATATGACAAGAAAATCATCAGTTAAAAAATACCTTAAAAAACTCGACAGTTATTATCTCTAATTTCTGCATCACCTTTCGTATTTATCCATTAGCCTATTGAGTAAAGATAGATTCAGCTCAGTGCATCTATAATATACTTAAAAATAGAGTCCGAAAAAAGAATTAACCTTAGAAGACACAGTGATGATCTTGTTTGCTGCATCATTTCATCATTATTTGAATGTGAGTAGTGATTTCTTGAGTGCCTAGGTTTAGAAATTCGGCTTGGGAATTGGTTGTCTTCATCAATAAAGTCATCAAGAAGATCTTCATTCTCGTCTTCCGGGTCCATGTTGCCATTAACATGTATGGCCCCACTTATTGGAGAAGATGACTTGTTACTGTAATACCCGAGAATTTTCTCATATTATTAAATGAATATATTAATGGAAATAATATTTCTGTGAATATAAGTGTTATTATTTTGTAAATCGATTAAATCAAGTGATTCGTATTTGATCGATGCGTATTAAGATGTGTGACGTGACAATGGGATTTGTGAAATGCCTTGTGTGGCATAATGCAAAACGAGAAAATTCACTAAGTGAGTTGAACCGGGAATTAGGAAGGTTAATCATGTATGATCATGAGATTTTATATAAGTAATCAATACACTTGTAGATTCGTAGTAACACTCTTGTAAACATTAATTCATGTCGTGTAAGACAAGTATGGCGATAGGGGTTGACACTGACTTAAGCTAAACTAGTCTTAGCCTCGTGTGATCGAAGATCACAAATTGCCAAGGCCGTCTCAAAGAAGACAAATCAAAGTCATACCAAAGAATCGATTGGAGAAAAGTAATTTTTCCACTTTGAAAATTAAATGGAACAATTATGTGATATGTGTGACATTGCTAAACCATGAATTAAAGTATGTTATGTCCGATAACGGAATTGTTAATCCATTAATTAATATTAATTAATTGTGGTGGAATATGGATTACTTAGTAATTAATTCGTAATATACGATTATTATTAATTGCAATATATCTATAAATATAATAAGAATTATATCAATAATAAATGGATTAAATAATATTTGTGATAATTAATCAAGGAAGTGAATAAATTATTTAATTGACATAAATATGTAAGTTATTAATATAATAATATTATATTGACAGTGATGTGCATGTGAGCAATAATACGACTATATTATATGATGTGGCGTGACGTTTATATACTATATGTAGTAACAATGTGATTATGCATATTGAACTGTATAGTATAAATATATCATGAAATGAGTAAGTAACCATATACATGTGGGTAGACATTATCATAAAATGTACATGGATTATATGTATATTACATCACACCTACTACCGTGAAATGTTAAGTCATAGTGTGACATTAAGTTATAAAATATGGTTGATATGTGTATTAAAAATATAACATAAGAGTGAGAAGGTGTAGGAGTATACAAGAATTCTGAGATATTGGATTGTCCCAAATTAAGAGTCCCATTTTCTCCCTAATATCTCAGTCACATGTTTAGACAAAAGGCTAAGGCCTAATCTTCTTCTCTTCTCCAAGCTTGGCTAGACTATGATCATGGAGGGAGTGGGTATGATGATGCAATTCACCAAACCAAATACCAATGGAAAACTTCATACAATCCTTCAACCCATGAGTTTGATCCAATGGAAAACTTCAAAATCTAGATATTGATTTGTCTATAAATGAGAGCTCTCCCTTCATTTTTACATTGCTGAGAATTCCATTGAAGAGGAGGTTGAGAGCATACAAGTAGTCTAAGAGCTTGAGAGTTCATTAGAGCAAGTTCCATTCACAATTGCAGAGGTATAAGTTCTCTTCGTTGCTTCAATTTCATTCTCTGTAGAAAAAATGGAGTTAAATTCTTGAAATCCAAATTCTTGATATTGTGGAATTAGATATTGATAAAGTTGGATAATGTTCATATGGTTGTTATATGACCTTATAAGCATGTTTAAACTGATACATGAGTGTTTAGGAATGATTTCATGAGTGATTTTTATGGTTGGGCTAGCAACTGTCAAGGCAGCATCGCCATCGGCTTAAACTGACACCTGCCAAGCAATTGCTACCGATGATAATCGAGGTCTTGGTAAGAAGCTACTTACCATCTCTAATTTTGTTTTGAGTTCTGTTTCGAAATCTGTTATAGTACCATGACTTATGATAGCATGCAAGCATATGTAAGGAGTATATATAGAGATATGGACCTAATGTGAGCATGCTAGACTAGCTTAACATGATCAAAGAAAGTGTGTAGCTTAAAATAGATTTAGGGACGTAGGAACGAACTTATTGGGTATGTATGCCATTTATGTATACTGACTTTGCAAGCATGTTAGTATGACTTAGAAATGCATGAATAAACCATGTGTTTGTGTATGTGATTAGTAAGGAAACATGAGCATGTTGAACCTACTAGTAAGCTTTGAATGTGAATATTGTCAAACTATCTTGATGACTAGAATCTGACATTTGTGATCATGTTTGATGACACTCTTAGACTCACTCATATAGTATAAATGCATATGTACCATGCTTGTGTATCACATTTCAAGAAAAGCATAAACAAAGTATATTTCCAACTCAAGCGGTGTTAGTTTTACGCATGTGTTATGAATACTCACAAGCATGTCTAATATGAGTGTTATAACTATCTTGTATGTCTAGAGAGTAAGCATGATAGGTTTTGTGGTTTCATGACCTTAACTTGTTGAAATAGTTAATTTAGAAATATATTATAAAAGGGAACCTAGATCGACTTGAGAGGCATGAAAAGACAATTATCATGACAAATAAATCATGTATGATTGTTTTGGTCAAGCCGGACAGAGACCACAAGGCAAAGAATGAATCTTAGCAAAGCAGAGGATTCAAGCAAAATTACTTGGCCCTAAAAGCTTAGCCATAAGCAAATATTCTTGCCATTTTGCGATCATGAATTGGCCAATTTTGAAATCTGATCTTGGACCAGTTAACTTGTATGGTACCTAAGATGCTAGAGGTGGTTTAAAACCGCTTGATAATGTTTTGCTTGAATTCCATAAGAAATATAAGTTTAAACTTATAAAAAAATAAACACAAGAATGGTAAAGTGATATGTGAAAGCTTTTAGCATGCATGTGTGTTAAACTATAAGTATGGGATACTAAACATGCCGTGTGATAGAATTGTAATATTTATTGAATTAAATAAATATTTTGATGATTTAATTATTAGATTAAATAATTAATTGATGATTAATTGTGATAATGATTAATTTAATTATAAATGTTATATTTATTAAATTAATGTGGAAAATATTTATTATTTCAAACTCTTGTATGTATTTATGTGAGCTAATATTTATTGAATTAAATGAAATATTTAATAAGCATAATTAATTATTTTAATTAATGTAATAATTAATTAGAAATTTAATAATTCAAAGTAAATAATTAAATAAATGAAATAAATATTAATTATAATGACTAATTAATTAGAATTAATAATTTGAAAATTATAAATATTAATTATATTCAAATTAAATTATAATAAGATATTTGATTTATTTTATAATTGGATGTGACATTATTAAACTATAAGATAAAAGAGTTATTAAATTAAATGATTTTGAGCCATTTAAGGCTTGCCAAACGAGGCCCTAGTGGAGGTTGAGAGCAGTTAACCATTACTGGGTAACTGACCACCACTCTGCGCGTCAGTTTCTTTTATTAATACGTCGTATTATTATTCTTCCTATTTTCTAAGTTTTAAAAGCAAATTACAGTGAGAATTTAGAAATTTTGAGAGTAAAAGAGAAGGTTTGTGAGAGATTGTAAGTTGTGATCAACCTTGTGTAATCCAAGCAGAGTAATCAAGGGTAAGCCCTTAAACTTAAATTTTATTACGTTGTTTAAGTTTTTAAGAAAATAGCTTCACGTTTTGTTAAAAACTCTGTAAATGGGAAAAGGGTATGATTATGGGTTTGTGTATGTGTTAAGATGTCATCATATCATATTTTGCTATATATTGTATGTTAACCATAACATCAATTTCATAAAATACGTCGTATATTGTTGTTACAAAATTACAGAGTATAAAATATGGCCATATGGCATTACGTACCAAATTTGATACGTCTATCATAGGTTATATCATAAATTATGCTTATAAAGGATTATGTATATTAAAGCGAAGAGACCAAACTTCAAATGAACGGATTCGATGTTATAACGAACCCGTAGTATTGATTTGCATGTTTTGTTTTCAAAACTTTCAAGAACATCAAGAACAGTAAAATCACATGTGATAATTTTGTTAATTATGTGTTTTAACCCTTTAAAATCATGCTGTAGAAGGTTGAGTAGTTGTTATATATATATTATAATGTTTGGGTATATCTAAATTAAATGTAGAAATAATTTAATTGGAGGATTTGGCCATGTTCTGCAATTTTTCATGAATTGCAAAACAATTCTTCGGTTCGTCATGCTTATTGGCTGGCCCAATCCGTCTTATAATACCATCAAGAAGCATACTTATGCTACATATACTAAGAGTCAAAGAGTCACAGTGACGAGAATAAATATACAGATGGCGTATGACGCCTCTCTCGAAATGTTTAGAAACGAAAATTTTAAAGTGTTTTAAGTTCATGAATGTGATGTTAACCTAATCTAATGAACATAAAAATATGTTAGAAGTATAATGAGATGTTAAAATAGATGCTTAACATGTCAATAACACATTTATGTGTGAATTGAATTATTAAACGCATAGTTAACTTATTGTTCGTGAAATGTATATTATGTGACAATAAGTGTGGTAATTTGACTTAAGTATAGTCTTAACCAAAGTTTAGACAAAAGAATGAACTTATAATGACTAGTTACATTATAATTAACTAGAGTTGTGAATGAAAATGGTATATAGGATTATATCGAAGAACGTGTATAATTAACGTGTAATCTACGCACGAGGCAAGTTTCCTAACCCTACTTGTTATCATTATTCAAGTTTATAAATCAAGTTCAGTTTGTTATATTAAAGATTATCTATCATTTCAAAGTATGATTCTGTTATACAATACTTGTTATATTGTATACCTCTTGAAATTGTTATTCAATTTAATTATCATTTATTGTTGAACCTTGTTAGACTAGTGAACCCTTATTTGATTTGATTAGTCCATAGTTGATGAACGTTCTAAATTTCAAATACCCTTATTGATTTATCCAAACCAAACTTCCTTTCGTGCGGACTCTAATGTAAAACTGAGATGAACAACCCTGTATAGGGATTACTTATGCGTTAGCTTTAAGATATTGTGCATAGTATGGTACTAAGGGCTGATCCCCCTAAGTACGTGTAGAAGGGTCCATAGTCTTATAACTGTTAAAGGTTTCAAGTATAACCCTTGATAACCTAGGACATAGTTCAAGGTCTTATGACCATTAGAAATCTTTTGAATTCTTGTTATTCATTTTTGATTCAAAAGTTGAGCTTTTATTTCAGAAGTCTTTGATTCACTCGCATGTTATTATATATTGTTATTTCATTTTTATACTTGTGGGCAATCATGCTCACTCTTATGTAATAATAACATTGCAGTTAAGAACGAAAGGTACGATGAGCCTTTTACTAGCAAAGGCAAGGGCAAGGCTAATAAGTGATGAAGACTTGTTATTTAATTTTATGAATGTTATTGTCAAGACTTGATGTTGTTTAAGACTTATTATTTGTTTATGTTTCCGCATAGATGTTTAAGGTTAGTTTGACCTGGGATAGTATTTATTATTCAGATGTTGTAACCCCATAAGGGGAGGATTTATTTCTATCTATTGCATGGTTTGCATTTATTATGGGTAGATAGATAGATGATATTTGTACAGTGAACACCAAATCCCGTGGAATTGAAGTACCCGGATCTGGGGGTGTCACAGGTTGGTATCAAAGTCAGAGGTATGAACCTTAGGTGGGGAACAACCTTAGGTAGTAGCCTTATAGAAAGAACATAGTGATGGAAAACTCTTATCGAGTTCTAAGAAATGAATTTTTTAAATTCATTGAAGATAATAAAAGACTTTATGTGCTTATGTGTCAAATTATGTGCTCATTAGTACGACTTAGTAACTAAAACTTGAAACAATGTTGTCAGGATGTCGGATGTTGGAGGAGCTAGTCGAGCTGGGGAGGAGGAACCCCGAGTACCTACTTAGGAGGAGCCCCGAGACATTCATGTTGTCAGGGAGCAGTTGATACAGAGAGCCATCTCCATTTATCACTGTTGTTGGTCAGGAGCATGAGCCTGAGACTGATCCAGAGGAGGATTCTAAGGAGGAAGAGGAAGAAGAGGAGTTCCCACCGAACTCCATCGATGATGAGATGTACGATGAGTTATATGACCATAACGTAGAAGTTACGTGATACCGTCCGAGGATCCGACCGAAGCGAATTATTATTCAAATGATTACCATCGAATGTAGGATAGGGAGGTTGTGACTCTTCACACACGTCTGGGAAATATAGAATGGGATTTGGTCCACGAGAAGGGTCAAACAGAGGAGAAGACTGAGGAGATAGAGAAGTTGAAGAATGAACTGAAAGAAAGCTCAAAAAGGCTAATCATAGCAAAGGAGGGTTGGGTAAGAGAATCACGTCGTGCTGATCTTGCAGAAGAGGATGGTCGTGCAAAGAAGGCTAAGCTTGGGGAGACGTACTCTACACTTAATAATGCAATGGATGAGGCTCAAAATCGAGTTTTGAGGTACCCAATCCAGTTCGAGGGACTACTATCGTACATGCTGGATCGCAGGACGATGTCTCGCATCATGGAAGAGGAACGTAGCAAGGCTATTCAACGCCTTAACAGACAGTGATAGAATTTGTTTAATTACGTGAAAAACTTATCTGGTATTTAGATGTAAATTCCGATGTAGTTATGAACAAAGGAATATTTTAATATTTTAAATCCTATAGATTCTTTATCTCAGGATAGTTGATGTAAATAGCAGTGATGTTGTCGTTTGATGTTAAAACTTTTGATTTGAATTAATATATCAAGTTGTTATAGATAATGTGTTAAGTGATTATGTTAAATTGTTAAGTTAAGCCTTAACTATTTAGAGAATTTAATAAAGATCTAATAAGCATATATTTTAACAGAAATATGCTGCCAAGAAGAAGACAACACCGCCAACCAGCTCAGGAAGAGTCAACGAATAACAATAACGCCAATCCTAACTCTGTTCAACAATTAGTGAACTTACTAGCTGGTGCGATGAATAATCAACCTCAAGCTCCACCGAATACAACGTTTAAAGACTTCAAGGCGGTGGGACCGCCAGAGTTTAAAGGCTCCATGAACCCGATCGAAGCTCAGACTTGGGTGATGGAGATGGAGAAGGTTTTGATGTTCTTAGAGTCGAGAGAGACCGTAAGACCGCTTTAATGCTTTTATCTTTGAAATCAAGCCGCTTATTGGTGGCAAGCAAACAAAGTCCATGGAGGAGAAGGTATGATCACGTGGGAGAGGTTCAAGGAGATGTTTTTCGAGATGTATTTCCTAACCAGCTCACAGAACCAAATGGAGGTTCAGTTTCTGGAGTTAAAGCAGGGGAATATATCTGTACTTGATTATACGACTAGATTCAACGAGTTGGCGAGGTTTGCCACATATCAAGTGCACACAGATGAGAGAAAAGAAAGAAGGTTTGAACAAGGACTAAAGCCATGGTTGTATAGCAAAGTGTCATTGTTTAAGTTGAAGACATTCGCAGGAGTACTAGAGAAAGTCATACTCGTTGAAGGTGGAAGCGATGCGATAACCAAATACAATCAGGATCAAAAGAGGAAGAAGAATGAAAGTGAAGAAAATAACAAAGCTAGTGGAAGTAATACGGGAGGATGTAATAATAATCAGAAGAGAAGGTGGTCTGACAACACATCAACTGGAAATCAGCAAGGAGGTCAGAAGAAGAGGATCGAAGCATTCCCGACCTGCGGGAAAGCTCATCTGGGAGTTTGTATGAAGGAAAAACGAGTGTGTTATAATTGTGGTCAGGAAAGCCACATAGCACCTAACTATTCTAACCCAAAGAAGGGTGTCTGCTTCACTTGTGGTTTAAAGGATCATCTGGCAAGAGTTTGTCCTAAGAAGGGATATGGAGGGGCAGGATCAGGAGGAAACCGGGGAAACAGCAGTGGAAGCGCCTTATCTATCATAGGACCAACCGCAACCAACCGACCGACCGCCAGGACTTTCAACATGATGGTGCAGGATGCAGTTCAGTCTCGTGATGTGGTGTCAGGTATCATTCCGGTCAATAAAGTTAATGCTTATGTATTATTATTTGATTCGGGTGCTACTTGTTCCTTTATATCCGATAACTTTGCTAAGAACTTAGATTTTCCTAAGGATGAGTTGGAATACCTCATGAACATAAAAATTGCGAATAGAGAAATAATCCCTGTTAAGTACGTATATAAGAACTGTAAAGTGGATATTAAGGGTAATATCATGAACGTAGATCTTATCCCTATTCGACTTGGGGAATTTGACGTTATCTTGAGAATGGACTGGTTATTCAAATACGGGGCTGTAATTGATTGCCAGAAGAAGCATATTAACCTTATGACTCCGTCAAAGGTTGTGTTTTATGGTAGAAAGTCACTTAGACAAGCGAGTTATCTGACGATGATGCAGGCCAGGAAGTTATTAAGACAAGGTTGTGTAGGATACTTAGCTTACATTATCGACAATCGTAAAGATAATCCAAAAGTAGAGGAAATACCGGTTGTGAGGGACTTTGCCGACGTATTTCTAGACGATTTTCCAAGACTTCTGCTAGATAGAGAGGTTGATTTCATGATCAATTTGGCGCCAGGAATGACTCCAATATCGAAGGCACCGTACCAAATGGCACCGGTAGAGATGAAAGAATTAATGGACAAGAAGTACATTCAACCGAGCGTATCGCCGTGGGGAGCACCGGTGTTATTTTTGAAAAAAAAGGATGGAACGATGTGACTCTGCATTGACTACAGAGAACTGAATAAGGTCACGATTAAGAATAGATATCCATTATCGAGGATCGATGATCTGTTCGATCAATTAAAGGGAGCGAGATACTTTTCCAAGATAGATTTGAGGAGTGGTTATCATCAACTAAAGGTGAGACCAAAGGATGTACCGAAAACAGCGTTCAGAACACGATATGGTCACTACGAATTTTTGGTAATGTCATTTGGTCTAACAAATGCTCCTGCAGCATTTATGGGATTAATGAATGGTGTGTTCAAGCTATTTTTGGACAAGTTCGTAGTGGTATTTATAGATGATATTTTGGTATATTCAAAAACCAAGGAGGAACATGAAGAGCATTTGAGATTAACGTTGGAAGTGTTGAGAAGGGAGAAGTTGTATGCCAAGTTTTCGAAATGCAAATTTTGGATGGAGCGGGTACAATTTCTTGGACATGTGACGATAAAAATGAAATTTCGGTAGATCCATCTAAAGTTGAAGCCGTGATAAACTAGGATCAATGAGAGACATACCGCGAAAAGTCTGAAGTTTTCTTGGATTGGCAGGATATTATAGAAGATTCATTCAAGACTTTTCTAAGATTGTAACTCCGTTAACGAATTTGACTCGAAAATCTGTGAAATTTGTTTAGACGGAGAAGTGTAAGGAAAGCTTTCAGGAACTAAAGAAGAGGTTGAGTACGACACCTATGTTATCTCTTCCAGATGATACATGAAATTTTGTTATTTTTAGTTATGCGTCGCGTAAAGGACTTGGTTGTGTGCTTATGCAAAATGGCAGAGTCATTGCGTATGCATCACGACAATTGAAGGATTATGAGAATGGGTATCCGACCCATGACTTGGAGTTAGTTGCAGTGGTTTTTGCATTGAAAATCTGGAGCACTATATCTCTATGGGGAGAAGTGTGAAATATATACGAACCACAAGAGTCTCAAAATATATTTTACACGTAAGGAATTGAATATGCGTCAAAGAAGGTGGTTGGAATTAATTAAGGACTATGATTGTGAGATTTTATACCATCCAGGTAAGGCAAACGTGGTTGCTGACGCCTTAAGTAGAAAGGGTCGGGAGAAGTTGATGATGTTGACCACTCAGGAGGAACTAATTTCAGAAATGGAGAAACTGGAGTTGGAAGTAAAGTATCCTATGAAAATAGATGAGATGCTATTCCAGATGCAATCTGGTACAACCTTACTAGATAAAGTTAAGGAGGCTCAACTTCAGGACGAAGAATGTAAAAAGGTGAAAAAGAAGATATCAGAAGGAACCGAACCAAGATTTAAGATGGATAAGGAAGGAATAATAAGATTTGAAAATAGAATTTGGGTACCGCTAGTACCAGAAATTAAGGAAGAAATTTTGAGTGAGGCTCATAGTTCACGATATTCGATTCACCCTGGTAGTACCAAGATGTACCAAGATCTTCGACAACATTTCTGGTGGCCAAATTTGAAACGAGACGTTGCAGAGTGTGTTGCCAAATGTCTAACCTGTCAGAAAGTGAAAGCAGAACATCAGAGGCCGAGTGGGTTACTACAACCATTGGAGATCCCAGAATGGAAATGGGAACACATTACGATAGAATTTGTGGTTGGCCTTCCGATAACTCAGAAAGGCTATGACGTAGTATGGGTTATCGTTGACCGATTGACGAAATCCGCACACTTCCTTCCGATCAAAATCATATTCAACTTAGATCAATTGGCAAGGTTATATGTGAAAGAGATTGTTTCGAGACACGGAGTTCCGATGTCAATTATTTCTGATAGAGATCCGCGCTTTACATCAAACTTCTGGAAACGTCTACAGGAATGCATGGGTACACAATTGCGAATGAGTAAAGCATATCACCCTCAGACAGATGGACAGAGCGAAAGAACGATTCAGACATTAGAAGATATGCTAAGAGCTTGTGTAATGGAATTTAAAGGAAATTGGGATGATCACCTACCGCTCGTAGAGTTCGGCTACAACAACAGTTACCACGCTAGTATTGGCATGCCGCCATATGAAGAGTTATACGGCAGAAAGTGCAGAAATCCGCTTTACTGGGATGAAGTTGGCGAAAGACAATTGCTAGGCCCAGAATTGGTACAGTAGACAGCAGAAATAGTCAAAGTGATCCGAACATGACTAGTAGCAGCTCAAGATAGACAAAAGAAATACGCTGATCCACATCGTAAAAATGTTGAGTTCGAATCGGGTAGTTATGTGTTCTTGAAGGTCTCTCCCTGGAAGGGAAAGATCAGGTTCGGAAAGAAAGGAAAATTAAGCCCAAGATTCATTAGACCCTTTGAGGTACTGTGGAGAATCGGAGAAGTTGCGTGTGAGGTAGCCTTACCTCCAGCACTCGAGAATGTCCACAACGTCTTCCATGTTTCTGTTTTACTACCCTACAAACCCGATTACAAACATGTAATTGAATACGAATCCCTACATTTTGAAAAAGACTTATCTTACGAAGAAATTCTTGTTTAAATTGTGGACAGAAAAGAACAAGTTCTCAAAAATAAAGTAATACCTTCTCATTAAGGTAATTTGGAGGAACCACAACGAAAAAGCAACGTGGAAACTTGAGAGAATATGATGAAGAATTACCTCATTTATTTACTTAAATTATGTGTAGCGATTACTGGGGACATAATCTTTGTAAGGGGGAGAATGTAAATTCGAATTGATTGAGTCGCGATTCTGGGGGCGGAATCCTTTTAAAGGGAAAAAGATGTGACGAACGAGATTTTTGTAGTTTAATTGTAATATTTATTGAATTAAATAAATATTTTCAATGATTTAATTATTAGATTAAATAATTAATTGATGCAATTGTGATAGATTAATTTAATTATATGTGTTATATTTATTAAATTAATGTGGAGAATATTTATTATTCAAAGTATGTATTTATGTGAGCTTATTGAATTAAATAAAATATTTAATAAGCATAATGTTATTTTAATTAATGTAATAATTAAATAGAAATTTAATAATTTGACATAATTAATAAATGAGAAAATTAATTATATGACTATGTGAATTAATGAGAAATTATTATATTTATTCAAATTAAATTAAATAAGATATTTGATTTATTTTATAATTGGATGTGACATTATTAAACTACAAGATAAAAGAGTTATTAAATTAAATGATTTTGATCCATTTAAGGCTTGCCAAACGAGACCCTAGTGGAGGTTGAGAGCAGTTAACCATTACTGGATAACTGACCACCACTCTGCGCGTCGGTTTCTTTTATTAATACGTCGTATTATTCTTCTTAATATTTTCTAAGTTTTCAAAGCAAATTACAGAGAGAATTTAGAAATTTTGAGAGTAAAAGAAAAGGTTTGTGAGAGATTTTAAGTTGTGATCAACCTTGTGTAATCCAAGCAGAGCAATCAAGGGTAAGTCCTTAAACTTAAATTTTATTACGTTGTTTAAGTTTTTAAGAAAATGGCTTCATGTTTTGTTAAAAACTATGTAAATGGGAAAAGGGTATGATTATGGGTTTGTGTATGTGTTAAGATGTCACCATATCATATTTTGCTATATATTGTATGTTAACCAAAACATCAATTTCATAAAATACGTCGTATATTGTTGCTACAAAATTACAGAGTATAAAATATGGCCATATGGCCTTACGTACCAAATTTGATACGTTTATCATAGGTTATATCATAAATTATCCTTGAAAAGGATTATGTATATTAAAGCGAAGAGACCAAACTTCAAATGAACGGATTCGGTGTTATAACGAACCCGTAGTATTGATTTGCATGTTTTGTTTTCAAAACTTTCAAGAACATCAAGAACTGTAAAATCACATGTGATAATTTTGTTAATTATGTGTTTTAACCCCTTAAAATCATGCTAGAAGGGTTGAGTAGTTGTTATATGTATATTATAATGTTTGGGTATATCTAAATTTGTGTAGAAATAATTTAATTGGAGGATTTGGGCATGTTCTGCAATTTTTCATGAATCAAGAACGCTTATCGGTTCACTGCATTCATTGTGGTATCCAGTGCCTTAATACCCATGTCATGGCCAGCATGCCAAATCTTGAGTTAGTTAGGCCATGCAACACACCTTGTAGCCGAGAATAAGTACAACAAAGGGCGTAGCAAGCCACTCTCCAGAATGTTCAGAAACAAAAATTTTAAAGTGTTCAAGTTCATGAATGTGATGTTAACCTAATCTAATGAACATAAAAATATGTTAGAAGTATAATGAGATGTTAAAATAGATGCTTAACATGTCAATAACGCATTTATGTGTGAATTGAATTATTAAACGCATAGTTAACTTATTATTCATGAAATGTATATTATGTGATAATAAGTGTGATAATTTGACTAAGTATAGTCTTAACCAAAGTTTAGACAAAAGAATGAACTTATAATGACTAGTTACATTATAATTAACTAGAGTTGTGAATAGAAATGGTATGTAGGATTATATCGAAGAACGTGTATAATTAACGTGTAATCTACGCACGAGGCAAGTTTCATAACCCTATTTGTTATCATTATTCAAGTTTATAAATCAAGTTCGGTTTGTTATATTAAAGATTATCTATAATTTCAAAGTATGATTCTGTTATACAATACTTGTTCTATTGTATACCTCTTGAAATTGTTATTCAATTTAATTATCATTTATTGTTGAACCTTGTTAGACTAGTGAACCCTTATTTGATTCGACTAGTCCATAGTTGATGAACGTTCTAAATTTTAAATACCCTTATTGATTTATCCAAACCAAACTTCCTTTGGTGCGGACTCTAATGTCAAACTGAGATGAACAACCTCAGATAGGGATTACTTATGTGTTAGCGTTAAGATATTGTGCACGCAAGATGGTACTAAGGGTCGATCCCCTAAAATGCGACAGAAGAGTCCATAGTCTTATGACTGTTAAAGATTTCAAGTATAACCCTTGATAACCTAGGACATAGTTCAAGGTCTAATGACCCTCAGAAATCTTTTGAATTCTTGTTATTCATTCTTGATTCAAAAGTTGAGCTTTTATTTCAAAAGTCTTTGATTCACTCGCATGTTATTATATATTGTTATTTCATTTTTATACTTGTGGGCAATCATGCTCACTCTTGCGTAATAATAACATTACAGTTAAGAACGAAAGGTACGATAAGCCTTCTACTAGCAAAGGCAAGGGTAAGGCTAATAAGTGATGAAGAATTGTTATTTAATTTTATGAATGTTATTGTAAAGACTTGATGTTGTTTAAGACTTATTATTTGTTTATGTTTCCGCATAGATATTTAAGGTTAGTTTGACTTGGGATAGTATTTATTATTCAGATGTTGTAACCCCATAAGGGGAGGATTTATTTCTATCTATTACATGGTTTGCATTTATTATGGGTAGATAGATAGATGATATTTGTACAGTGAACACCAAATCCCGTGAAATTGAAGTACCCAGATCTAGGGGTGTCACTACTTTATTCGTGAATTTAGTATTGTTCTTCCTATTTATGTCATTTGATTCATTTAGATTATGATGTTTATAAAACTATCAAAACCAATCGATCATAAAAATCTTGAAAAACCGAGTTGAACAACCCTTAAGGTAAGGGGATTGTATGTTATTGGAAACCCCAACACATGAGTATATTATTACTATGGTGTTATGCATAACTTAAAGTATTTTAGATTGATCATCTATAATACTTGATTCTTTTGGGTTATCGGTTTAATATTGGTAATTCTAGTAGATGTTCAATAGTCCTTAATAATAAAGATAAATCGAGATCCGCATTATACCTTGATAACCTTTGAATTCATATATATCGGTTGATTATATTGAATTATTGATCTTACTCCATGGATTGTTGATATTCATTATTTGTGACATTATTCTGAAACTCTGAACTATCATAGAGATGATACTTCGATATTTCAAACTCGTGTTATAAAGACTCTTTACCATTGTTCTATATTACTTGCTGGGCAATTTGTGCTCATTCTTGCTTATTTAAAACCTTTTAGATAAGGCGGAACATGGAGGTGTATCTGGGAAAGACATGAGCAAGGGCAAGGCTATCGACTAGTTTGTCCCTTTTATGTTTAAATTTATTATGTTGCATTAAGACTATTTTCAGACTATGTTTAAGCTTAAGTAGGATTATGTAATAAGTTTTTATTTGATATTATTATGTAATCTATTAAGCACTGTAGGATGCGAGACTTGGGGGAATAATTATAATAAAACATTGTATATTATTCTAAATTAGATCTTCCGTTGCAAATGTTTGATTTTAGTTATTATGGTAATACCTTGAGAACGTAACGAACCGAATTCGGGTGACCAAGTGGAGGTCAGAATTTGGGGGCGTCACAGTTACTAGGAGAAGTCTTATTTCCATCAGGATCGCCCGAGGAAGCTGACCCATTCTGCAATAAGGAATCATGAACTTCCTTGGATGTACAACTTAATTTCAACAGAAATGGGTTCCCAGTTTTAAGCCAATCAGAAAATCCACTCTTCTTAGCGGCAGTTTCAACCGAATCTGCTGATTTATTTGAATGAAACACTCGACCACTAGAAAAGTCGCCCGATGGAGCAATCAGAGCTGCTCCATCACCGACAAGACCAGCAAAGCTTACCACTTGTATTGTGTTCGGTGGCATTATAAGCCAATGCTCCTTCTCCATTACCATTTTTAGTGCCTGCAAAATAAATGATGGATATATTACCCTCAGTAAAGAAGTCTACACATTGCTAATACCAATATGGTGGTGACTAATTATATCATAATAACAAGAGAGGCAGTACCAATACATCACAGAAATTAGATCGAAACAATCTAGATGCTACATAGTACAGAAGTATCCAATAATTAGTTAACCACTTCAAAGCTTAATCAACTATTAGATAAAATAATATTAAGTAAATTTTTAGTAGAAGTTGAAAGACAACTCATATAAACATTTTCCCGATCACAACGCACAATTTTCAGCACACGATCACAATGCACTAATAAATTCTTTCTCAGTAGGACATTGGCAATATCCTCCACTTCTAGGCTCCTATATGATTCAATAATGTCTTTGAGCTCTAAATGTTTTTTCATAAAGATAACAAAATCTTTGCCTCGGAAATACTCCACACGCGTCTCCTGTAATACATCCCACCTAGACACCAACTCTTTATAATCTGTCACCTTCTTGACAAATAACTGAAACATGTCCTTCTTGCTAGCTTGTTTCCGTAATTAAGAATTTAAAAAAAATGAGTCATGTAAAATCATCCAAAGAAAAGTAATATTGTACAAGAAAATTCATGATGCTATATTATAACCAGTCATCATTAGCAAATGATATCTAGAAAATTAAGATATGTTCAGAAAAACATTTGAGAGAACAAACTCTGGTAGAATGTTATTCAAATGAACACAAGGGAGGCATCATAACCACATTAACAACACTGACATGTGATATTTATTTCCATTATGCAACTTTTTTATTTCACATAAACAATTCAAAGAAAGATAAGAGGTCTGTCATCTACCCCTTTTTTGTGTGAAGTATCTATTTCATCGACCTTAGTAGTTAATAAATATTGTATTCAAAAGTTAGGCTATTAAAAATATTAGACAAGGATATGAAAAGCATTATAGACCAAGCTATAATAGTGTACTTACAAAAGTTTAAAGGTGATGTTGTCTTATAGAATTAACTTTACCATGTAACACCAAAAATAAAGTTGGATGATTTCCATTTGTCCACTGTTGTGCCGAGAGATCAATAGTGGAACCGTTCTTTAAGCTTTTGAGCTGCACTGGACCGGTGATCCCAGCACCCGTTTAATCAAAGAATGCTCCATCATTCTAGAGACAGTAATAGGAGATGGATAATATTACTTCGACCTAGTGGTATCTTTCTGTTTAGAAATTTCTCATATCAAATTAATGCGGAAACACCGTGCAAAAATACCAGATAACAATCTTTTAACATTATTCATGAAATGGACATTTTATCGAACTGCTCATGAGCATAAATTTATGCATTGTTCTTAGTACAGACTACAGAGTGTGACATTTTATCAAACACTTCATGTGCATTACACACACAAACACTTCATTTTAAAATACTCAAAACCATAAACATGAATTGACCGTTATAAACATGGAATTCCCACAAACTGATGATTATTATGATATAAGAAAACTAAAAAAGTTAATTACAATATATTAGATATTCTCAATTGAGGTTCTCGTCTTAGTCCAATTCCGCAATTCATGAGACATAGATTCTTATTTCAATACAATTCATGCCTATTTTAAAATGTCCATAGACATGTTCAAACCCTAGCTTTAATTCGTGGAATGAAGAATAAAAAACCAAAACAATTGACGTACCAGTAGTCAGTAGAGCGGAGGCGGAGACGCGATTTGGGGTTTTGGGTTAGGGTAGGCAGACGGTGAGAACGGAGACATAATTTGTTTGTGGAAAGGAGAAACCTCTCTGTTTCACGTGTTACTCCAGACTAAGTACACGACTGGTAATTAAATTAGGGACTCGTTTTAAAAAAAAGTTTGATTTTAATTTTTAACTTATAAAAATAACTAATATTATAAATTTAAAAAATAATAATATTGTAAATAAAATTATTATTTTAAAAACTTAAGTAGATTTAAATTTAAATCTTAGAATGTCATAAATTAGTTAATAAAAAACTAAAATATAACTCTTTTGTGGAATGTAAAAGTAAATTTATTAGATTTGTGATCTGCTCCACAAAAAGAGTCTTAATTATTATGAATTTTTTATTGTCAATTTATAAAATTTTAAAATTTGAATTATTGTAACTTAATATTTTAATTAATAAATTATTTAATATGATAAATTATTTAAAATTTATTATTAAGAATAAAATTCTACTTTGAAAAATTAATTATATTACAATTTGAGTTGTACGATACCATAAATTTACTAAGAATAAAACTCAAACTTAACCCTTCCTGTAGAATAGATGAGTAATTTTTTAGCATTTGTGGTCTATTCCACAGAGGAGCCTAATCTACCATTTTTTTCAAGGTCA
Organism: Panax quinquefolius; assembly: GCA_020205615.1. Taxonomy (NCBI): domain Eukaryota; kingdom Viridiplantae; phylum Streptophyta; class Magnoliopsida; order Apiales; family Araliaceae; genus Panax; species Panax quinquefolius. The sequence continues at coordinate 109,634,334 of CM035172.1, forward strand.
ATATATGAAATTTTAAAGTTTAAATTATTGTAAATTTATATATATATGACTTATTAATTATTGAATATAAGTTATATATATATATATATACAGTACCGATCTCCTGCGGACCAAAATCACGGACTAAGAAAAAAAATTAAACACGCGGGTCTAAAAAAAGGAGAAAATATAAACGGGCGGACATAGAGAACAGAAACGGGTCTAAAATAAAACGATCTGAGACTTCTTTCTTTACCTTCTTTTTGGGGTAGGCGAAATGCTTCCCTACACCACCATCTTCCAAACAGAATGAACACATTCCTGTTCCTCCACCACCCAACAACCCCCACATCCCTTCTCCTCCCTCTTTCTCTCTCCTCCTCTTTCTAGCCTAGCTTTCTCTATCGAATCTCTCCATACTTACATCTCTATCTATATCAATATGTTTCTTCCACCAATTTTCGGAGGAGGACAATTTACAAGATAATACTACTAATCTGAAGGAAAAAAAACCCACTTCAAAATTGTCTTATTGGGAGGGTTTTTTAAAGGGGGATTAGGATTTAAGCAAGAGATGTGGGATGCTTGGTGGGTTAATGAATCTCCTCTCGCTCTGTTTGAAGCCATTTGATGGCCGTACTAACCATAGCGGGAGTACTGGTGGTAATAACAACAACAACAACTTTAATGGTGATGTTGTCAAGGATGGGCTGCTCTGATTCCGCGATACGGGAAAATATGCTAGAGGAGAATTCTCGATGGCCGTGGTCCAGGCGAACATGGTGCTTGAAGACCAGAGCCAGATCGAGTCGGGTCCGTTTGGGACCTTTGTGGGTTAATTTATGGGACATAGAGAACATAAAAGATCTGAGACTTCTTTCTTTACCTTCTTTTTGGGGTAGTATATTTTTTTGTTTAGTTTGAAACAACTACTACTATTTTACATCTTTTAGTTGATCATCACCATTGTAGTTAAACCCAACTCTTGGTTTGCCCATGCTGAAGTTGAGGACCCTGGCATTCATGTTGTATCGGATTTCGCCATCGTATAACAGCTTGCGAATGTAGTGCTCTATGTCGGATCCGATAAGCCGAAGGGTGTATTCTGTCAATGGGGATCCCTGTTTATCCACTTACCATGTTAATTCTCTGTCAAGGAGATCGGTACTGTATTTAGACCCATTTCTGTTCTCTATGTCCGCCCGTTTCTGTTTTCTCCTTTTTTAGACCCGCGTGTTTATTTTTTTCCTTAGTCCGTTTCTTAGTCTGTGATTTTGGTCCATGTTTAATGACATAAATAGTACAAGTATGCCATCCTACAAGTTCAGAGGTTAGGAAACACAATGCTCATCCGTATTAGTTTGTAAGGCGTCCAAGTTTGCCTTCTAAAAGTCATTCTGCCAAATTAAAGCAACTTAATGCATGTAAAATAGCTTTAAATCTCATCTCATAGCTAACTAAGCTCTGTATGTATGTTATCACGTTTAGAAATTTAAGTACACAAGTTCCTTTATGTTCGTTATCAAGTTTAAAGTTTTCTTTAGAAATATACACTAAAGTGACTAAGAGGTTCATGGTATTCAAAGGGGCTTGAAGCCACATGTCGTACCTATTTCCATGCATAACTAGGTTAAACTAATCATGCAAGGCAACTTCGAATCACATGTCATACTCATTTATACATGTTTCTACACATGCTTACAAGGTCAAAATATAACCACTCCATGTTTATAAAACTTAGTTTACAAAACTATCCGAGTTTGCCTTTGAAATCGTTTCAAACCAAATCAAAGCAATCTAACACATACGATACAACTTTGAATCTTATATCATGCATAATTAAACTTCGTATACATGTTATCAAGGTCAGAACTTAAATGACTCAAAGTTCGTCAAGGTTTGTTTTCAAAATCTTCAAGTTTCTTTTCGAAACATATATTAACGTAAACCAACGTAACTCATATATGCAAGGGAACTTTAGACCACATGGTTAACCTATTTTCATGCATAACTAAGCTCTACCAACATTCGGATTATAGCGAGAAAACAAAATCTTCAAGTTTCTTTTGCCCTGTGATAGTAGCATCCAGTAACGAATTAACTATAGAATGGGCAATCGCGCCTTTCGTATCAACAATTCCGGTCTCTGTGACGCCCCAAACCAGGGTCCTCTTACCTCGGATTCAGTGCTCACAATCCATTATTAACATAAACATTCTAAGATTATTGCGGAATAATAAACATACGTTGTTCATTAATATAAAGTCTTCATCATAAATCCCAAGGTCTCAACCTTAACATAAAACATACCCTTAATATTACAAAAGGAGTACATCAATTATTTAAACTAAATACTTTCTTAGTTCATAATCAAACTACTCTTGAGCCTTGTCTTTTCCTTTGTCTCTCTTAGATGATCATGGCTTAGTTGAAATAAATGTCATGATATAGCAAGAGTAAGCAACAAGTTTACTTAGCAAGTATAATCATAAGAAGATATATCATGATAGAAATGAATTTATCGCTCAAAATTCAATAATAGAATATGATTGTAGAAGAACATGAATTACTTTCATATTATTCAAACATTTGAATAATAGGTTCCCACCATGACCATGAACAATAGATTTCATCCACCACCATAGATCTTGAGTGGTCCAAAATGACCATGAACATCTGCAAAAGGGTGTCGACATAGTCAATAGTCAAGGGGATCAACCTTTCATACCCGGTGTAATATTCATAAACACTTACTAGACATCAACAATTGTTTCCAATATGATGCCTCAATAACATTCCTTTCTCAGTCAGGAGTCCTTATTAAATCAATTGAATATGCACATCTCTTTAAAACAAATTTGATTTAACAAATTTTAAACATGCTTGATCTAGCTGACACAACTAGCATATATCCATCTCATAAGCAATTGTAAACATACTTGATCTAGCTGACACAACTAGCATAGATCCATCTCATAACGAATTTGAATTAATAAATTTTAAACATGCTTGATCTAGCTGACACAACTAGCATAGATCCATCTCATAAGCAGTTCAACATATAGTTGAACAAGAATTCAATTTGCACCAAGTGGGATTCACAATAATTCATCAGGATGTGGAAAAATTAACAATATTTATCCACCATCATACTTGAACAATAATAACTCGAGTTTGAGTTAGGAAACTTGCATTTTCAGTGAGCTACAACTTTCTAGCTTTAATTAACAATCTTTGAATGACCTATCATTGATAAGGTAGATCTGTCAATTAGTACTGCGTATATTTGTTCATCAATACGCCTACTCGTATTATTATCTAACCAATAATACATTCACAAGGTACACGCATCTAATGTACTATCATTAATCCTGTAAGATATTTAATTGATCTTAAGTTAATGATTTAATAATTTTATAAGGCTTTCCTTAAGTGATAAGCACTTATTAGATCTTTAAACAATTTATCATAATCGTTTAATTAAGGAGTTATTTTAATTTCATTAAATTGTAAACCCCTCTCCTTCCTTCGATTGCTATAAGTTAAATAGTAATTAACCATTTACCTTTAGTTATTACTTACTAATAACCAATTATTACTCCTCATTATTTAATATTAATTAATTAAATTATTATTTGTCTTTAAATAATAATTAATAACTCCCTCATCTTTCAATAAATAATATTTGATTTATTCACTTCATTCTTCTTTAATTATTCCTTATTATTATTAAAAGGATAATTAATTAACATTCATCTTTATTTATTACTTGAATAATAAACAATTAATTCTATAAACTTTCATGTCAAAGTAAGTAAGTAATTATCACTTAATCTTACTTAATTACACTTTAATCATTATATAATATTAATTAATTAATTGAGTAACTCAATTTATTATTTAATCTTAATTAAGTAGTTATTCCAATAACACTAACTCATTTTAATTATTACTTAACATCGTTTAAATAATAAATAAGTAATTAATTACATTTCATTTTATATGTAATTAACTCCCATTAGTGGCTTTAAAGTTATTTATTACAATAATCCATTTTCATTACACTTCATATTGACACTCAAATTTTCGCTCAACATTTTCAGATTTGGGGTCCTTCACGGAAACGTTTGTAGAACAAAGTCTACAACTCGGATTTTGGTTCCGTAGGAGGTGTTGGATTCGTATCTTCTTGAACTCCAATTTCCATTCATCAAACATCAGATTCGGTTCTGTTTAGGTCCTGGAAATCAGTGTCAAAGTGGACTGATCCGCAAGGTCATTCATAACAGTTTAGTCGTTTTCTAGATTTCAGGTCCTTTACGGAAACACTCATATCTCGAGATCTACATCTCGGATTTGGGTCAATTTGGTATCGTTGGATTCGTATTTTCCCGAACTACAATTTCCATATATCAAACACCAAATTTGAGTTTATTTTGGTTACCGAAAACAGTCCACAAGTGACTGATCAGTAGCATGTTCTCAACAGTTGGGTAGTTTGGGATTTAATTCATAACTTGATCATTTTAAAACATATTTGAGTGATTCCAAAGGGTTTAGCCCTTAACTCATGCATCTATCATATCAAGAAGGCAAACTAATGATTTGGCCACTGAAGTTGACACGTTTTATTTAATACCTGATTGAACTTTTAATTTTTCAAATTAACTCACTGAACTAATTATTATTTTCAAATTGGGTCACTCCGTTAAAAAAAGTAGACAGACGTTAAAATATTATCTACGTGGCTCTGAAAAAATATACAAAAAATAAATCACTTCTACTTGGACTATATATTACACACACCCATAAATCAAGAATACCACTTTACTTTCATTACCTAATTAGACTTGCCACCTACAAGTAAATTGAATATTCAATTAGGGTTCATCATCTTAATCAACTCCCTTGATTGTTAACATTCTTAGGCTAGTCCACTACTTTAATTATTCCATAAGAGGGACTTCCTATAAAATTCTCATAACACACTTGTTATTTAATTAGACAATCAATCACCATATGCCACAAAGTTTTATTTTCTTTTCAATATCATTCATAATTGATATATCTATTTATAAAGTGACTTAGAAATTCATGGTTATTACATTCTCCCCTCCTTATAAGAATTTCGTCCCCAAAATTCCTTCTAAGGTTACTAAAAAAGATTCGGATAACTCTCCCTTATCTTTTCCTCGAGTTACCACGTAGCTTCTTCAGCGTTGTGGTTCCTCCACAGAACTTTAACTGAATGTATAACCCAATTTCTTAACCTCTGCTCTTTCCTATCTAAAATTTTAGTAGAAATTTCTTCATATGATAAGTCCTTCTCGACTTAGATCGGCTCGTACGATATCACATACTTATAATCAGGTTTATAAGGTCGCAACACTGACACATAAAATACATTATGAATATGTTCGAGTTTAGGGGGTAAGCTAACTCGTACGCCACTTCATCTATCTTCTTCAATATCTCGAACGGTCCAATAAATCTCGGACTTAATTTGCCTTTCTTTCCAAATCTTATCTTCCCCCTCCAAGGAGATACTTTCAGGAATGCATAACTTCCCACTTTGAAGTCTTTTTTCTTGCGATGAATATCTTCTTATTTCTTCTGTCGATCTTGAGCTGCTACTAACCGAGCTCTTATCACCTTGATGATCTCCACGGTCTGCAGTACTAACTCTGATCCCAACAGTCGACGTTCACTTACCTCATCCCAACACAAGGGCGTTCTGTACTTTCTTCCATACAGGGCTTCGTATGGCGTCATTCCAATGCTTGCATGATAACTATTATTATACGCAAACTCTACCAATAGAAGATGATCTTCCCAACTTCCTTTGAAGTCTATCACATAGGCCCTGAGCATATCTTTTAGCGTTTGAATCATTCTCTCGCTTTGCCCGTCTGTATATGGATGATATGCGGTACTTAACCTTAGTTGTGTCCCCATTATTTTTGAAGACTCTTCCAAAAATTAGACGTGAAGCGCGGATCTCTATCAGACACAATTGATATTGGCACTCTATGTCTTGAGATTATTTCCTTGATATACAATTTGGCCAATTGATCCAATGTATACCTGATCCTAATCGGCAAAAAGTGTGCTAACTTTGTGAGACGATCAACAATCACCCATATAGCGTCACAACCTTTCTGTGTCGCAGGGAGTCCTACCATAAAATCCATTGTGACGTGCTCCCATTTCCATTTTGGAATTTCCAATGGTTGTAACAGTCCACTTGGTCGCTGATGCTCTGCTTTAACTCTCTGACATGTTAAACATCTGTTGACGCATTCAACAACCTCTCTCTTCATGTTAGGCCACCAATAATGTTGGCGTAAATCTTAATACATCTTGGTGCTTCCTAGATGTATTAAATACTTCGTAGTATGGGCCTCTTGCAGAATGTCTTCTCTTAATTCGGGTACCACGGGTACCCAAATCCTCCCTTCAAATCTCAACAATCCAGTGCTATCAATTTTGTACTTTAACTATTCACCTTCAGCTAATCGTTTCGCGAGGTTAATACATTCCTCATCATTTCCTTGTGCCTCCTTCACCTTGTCGAGTAAAGTCGGACTTGATTCCATTTCCATTACTTCATTCGAATTCCTCGGCTTTTTCACCTCTAACTCCATTTTCTCCATTTCTTTGACTAATTCTTCTTGTTCTGTCAATACGAACAATCTTTCTTGGCTCTTTCTGCTTAAAGCATCTGCCACCACATTGGCCTTTCCTGGATGATATAGGATGTCATAATAACAGTCCTTGATCAATTCTAACCATCTCCTCTGCTTCATGTTTAACTCTTTTTATGTGAAGATATACTTCAGGCTTTTGTAGTCTGTGTATATCTCACACTTTTCTCCGTAGAGATAATATCTCCAAATCTTAAAGGCAAACACTACTGCCGCTAATTCCAGGTCATGGGTAGGGTATCCCTTCTCATAGTCTTTCAATTGACTCAATGCGTACGCAATAACTTTACCATTCTGCATTAACACGTAACCTAGTCCCTTGTGTAACGCATCATTATACAATGTAAAACCCCCCATGCTATCTGGTAGAGATAACACATGCGCTTCACTTAATCTTTTCTTCAATTCCTGAAAACTCTGTTCACATTTCTCTGTCCACACATATTTAACAGTCTTCTTTGTCAGATTAGTCAATGGTGTTGCTATCTTCAAGAATCCTGAATAAATCTCCTGTAATATCCTGCCAATCCCAAGAAACTTTTGACCTCTGTCGGTGTCTTCGGTTGTAACAAATTTCTCACCGCTTCTACTTTTGTTGGATCTACAGAAAATCCCTTGTCGTTGAAGACATGTCCCAAAAATTGAACCTTCTTCAACAAGAACTCATATTTTGAAAATTTTGCATAAAGCTTATCCTTTCTTAACGTCTCTAGTACTATCCTTAAATGTTATGCATGCTCCTCCTTAGTCTTCGAATATACCAGAATATCTTCAATGAACACAACCATAAATTTATCCAAGTACGGTTTAAATACTCTGTTCATCAAATCCAAAAAAGTAGCTTGTGCGTTCGTCAGTCCAAACAACATTACTAGGAACTCATAATGACCATAACGAGTCCTAAATGCTGTCTTTGGTACATCCTCCATCCTTACTTTCAATTGATGATAACTAGTCCTTAAGTCAATCTTAGAAAAACACCTCGTTCCTTTAAGTTGGTCAAACAGATCGTCTATTCTTGGTAACAGATACTTGTTCTTGATTATACCCTTATTCAACTCTCTGTAGTCCATACATAGTCTCATTGAGCCATCATTCTTCTTTACAAACAGCATAGGTGCTCCCCACGGAGACACACTAGGTTGGATGTACTTCTTGTCGAACAGTTCTTGTAACTGGAGCAACAATTCTTTCATTTCTATCGGAGCCATTCGATACGGTACTTTCGATATCAGCCAAGTCCCTGGTACTAAATCAATCACAAATTTTATCTCTCTGTCTGGCGGAAGTCCCAGCGAAGTTCTTCTGGAAAGACACCCCCAAACTCATTCACTATAGGTATTTGCCCCATGTCCGAATTCACCACCCATGTATCCACTACATGAGCCAAATAATCTCCACACCCCTTGCATAACATTCTCTTCGCCTGCATCATCGTCAGACAACTCGTTTGTCTTGGCGACTTGCTACCATAAAATATAGCCATAGACTGATTTGGGGTCTTAAAGTGTATACTTTTCTTGTGACAATCTATAACCGCCTTATGGTTAAACAACCAATCCATACCTAGGATAACATCAAACTCAAATAAGCGTATCGAAATCAAATTCACACTTAACTTATGTCCCCTTATTTCCACACCACAATTTTTATGGATAAACTCTATAGGGATCACTTCTTTGTTTCATTATATGTTATAAGTCTTTAAAAAAACAACACATAATTTTAACTTTAATAATAGCATTATTGTAAGATCCCAACTTTCATAAATAAATATTAATTTTTCTTGAAATATATTTTTGAACATTATGGTGTGGATTTGATATAATGTTATAGTTGTGGGTAATATTTTTAAATTTTGTAAAGTATGCAAGTTGTTATAAAATATTTGATTTGTTGGGGAATATTCGTTTTAACAGGAAATATTCGTACGACGACACAATCATTGGTGGACCCCACAACGAAATTATTGTCGGAGTTAGAAAATGACAGAAATATCTTTTATAAAATTAACGACAAAAGTTTTACCGTTAACTGTTGAAATACCCGATATTAAAAGTACAGTAATACGCGTGGTTGCAAAGTAGCACACAATATTGATTATTGATACTTACGTGAGAAGTCACTCGGTTATACTCAATTATTGCTACAGTAATTGATGCATAGTATCTCACGTTATTTGATTCAATTATTGTCAATATTTTTATATTATTTAAAAATAATTCAGATGACAAGTTATTCATATTATTATTTTCATAATTAACAATGTCTAGAAAGGTTTGTCGAGGAAAGGGGTTTGATCACCTAATTGTGCGCCAATAGGGAGAAATCCTTATCGAAAGCTCCCTCTTTCTTGGTAACGATCTGGTTGTTAATATTGTACGTTAGAATAATGATGAATAAATATTGTTAAAAATATTGAGGATATTTTTATGAAGTATTATTGTAAATTTTGATTATTATTTGGACCCCCATTTTTCTATTTTTCAAAATAATCACTAGAAAGTTATTCAGTAATAATAGGTGGGGGGCCACATACGGGGCCCCACGTGTGGAAGAAAATTGAAATGGGGAGGGGGGAGAAAAATTTGTCACGGGGGAGGATTTTTTCAAAGTAACATGTGTTTATATATATATACATATTATATTTTTGTTTTGTTTTTACTTGATGATTACTTGGAAAATTTTCGCCTGTGATGCTTTCGTCCAAAATTCTACTGTTGGTCCGTGAGAAAAATTCTAAATAGTATCCTTCCATTCTCCTATAAATAGGATACTTAGTTTAGAATTGAAAATCACACCAGAATCAGAGAATTCTTCTTCTATAATCTTGAGCGTATTTCTTTAGAGTTTAAGAAAGCTGTGAGTGTAGAAAAAAATTCAAGTTTTCTTGAAGAATATCCCCGCTATACCAGTTGGAATACTCTTCTTTTTAAGGTAAGGGATAATATTTGTGTTCAATATTCGTATGAAATAATATTTTCTTCCATACTCTGTAGTATGTAAGTAATATTATTTCGTTTCAGATTCTGAATTCTATACTCATTTTGTTAAAGTATTGCTTCTATACTCTATGAAATTAGTAGAATATCCTTGAAATTTGCACTTCATCCAGTATCTTTTCATGGAAATATTATTCTGAACATTCTTGATAAGTTTTAACTTTTTCATGCCGGAGTACTATTCACTGGATACTATTCCCAAAGTACTTTTCACAGGGTACTATTCACTCAGTTACTATTCACCGGGGGTACTATTCATGACAAAAATTGATTTCTTTTCAGTCCATATCATTGTTGATACAATATTATTCTTGAATTTTACTTCACAAAGCAGTATCGTGTTGACAATTTGGACTTTTTTGAATTTTGGATAAATTAAATTATAAATCTTTAAATTTTTATCCTTTTCTTTCATTTCATTAAATTCTTATATCATTGTCATCATCCTCATTCTTATATTGTTATGAAAGTCATCTTTGGCCTGTAGTGCATAGATGGACTATTGATCGGTATGATTATGAACATAGATCATTCGGTATAATCATGACCTATAATGTTACAAATGATGTGGTAAAAGTCCTCATTGGCCCGTAGTGCATTGATGGACAGTTGTTGGCATGATTATGACCATTGGTGATAACACGATTATCCTTGGCCCGTAGAGCATGGATAATTCGTGGACGTGATACTAATGAATATCCTTAGCCGTAGTGCATGGATGATTCGATGATGTGGATTATTTATTAAGTTGAGTCTCAGCGATAAAATTGATGATAAACTTTTTAAATCATAAAAGATAGTAGATATCATGCTCTACTTGACTCTTCTAATGGATTGCTTGTTCTGCTGCAGTTAAACTTGATGTTTGTTATATTTTATCAGTTTAACACTGTTGAAGGCTAACGATAATTTTATTCTACATTATCTTAGTCATAATATTTCTTACTGGGCTAGTTGAGCTCACCCTTTTGCTTTCATTGTTCTCTTCTTAAATGAGAGAACGTAGCTTTTAACTAGTTTCGGGGCATGGAGTGACGGTCCGAGATGGTTGTTTTAGTAGTCCTCACTATTTAGTTTGATAATAAATGTAATGAGGATTGAATTTGAGTTTGGATATTGTCTAGAAGATAATATTTGTGTAAAAACTCTCAGCTACGCTTTTGTCGTATTGTATAATTAAGTTTGTATTTGAATTTTGTACCATGTATTTGGCGACTCAGAATGGTTGATGTATACTTATTTTAGGGGCGTCACAGTTGGTATCAAACTTAGGGATATGATCCCTGGCTAAGATGCTAGAACTAGGGGGAGAGACGGGGAAATCCTTCGCTAGTATGACCTACCTAAGTTTATTTGTTATTTAATTGGTCGGTCAGAATATATGGATAATATGTAGCATGTCAATTAACCCTTGTTTTGTGGTAGTGTTTGAAAATGGCATCCGAGAATGTTGGGATAAGCAATGGAGCACATGAGACCGTTGAGTCACCAACAATCAATACCCAGGATAATGTGCATCAGGAAGGCAATAATCCTCAGGTGAACAACAACACCGATCAAATGATGAACGATGGAATGTTTAGAGGCTTTCTGCAATTCATGCAACATCAGGCGAGATAGATTCCTGTCCAAAATGTAGGTGGAAACACTGGCAACTCACGGATGGTCACCGCTAAGCAGTTTAAGGATCTGGGACCACCGGAGTTGGTGGGAAAACAAGAACCACTTAACGCAGAGACATGGATAAAGTAGATCACCAAGATATTTGATGTCTTGGATGCTCCGAGGAGCAAAAGGTTCCCTTATCCACGTTCATGTTGCGAGGAGAGGCATATTACTGGTGGGAATATGTAAAACATACTCAGCTTGTCGCAGTAAACATGTCATGGGAGAAGTTCCAAGAACTGTTCAATGACAAGTACTTTCCCGAAAGTATTCGTCACATGAAGGAGGTATAGTTCATCAAGTTGGAGCAAAACAATATGACCGTGTCGTAGTATGAAGCTATGTTTGCCGAGTTGTCCCGATTTGCATCCCACTTGGTTGATAATGAGGGGAGAATGACACGAATGTTTCTGCGAGGTTTGAAACCTGAAATACGTCAATATCTCATTTCTCACAAACTGTGTTTGTATTCAGATGTTGTAAATAGGGCTCAGTTATTGGAGCGTGATAATGAGTCAACCCAACCAAGAGAGAGCAACCGACAAAATGATAATTCCAGTGGTATAAGTCATCGAAGCGGTGACAACAAATGTGGAGGAAGTCAACATGCCATAAATGGTAACCACTTCGGTGGTAATCATGGCCAAGACAATAGAAGTGAAAATTTTAAGAAGAGGAGATTCAATAATGATGGAAAGACGTCAGCACCAGTAACTATTGTTAAGGAAGGAGAACGACCACCGATCGTATGCTACAAATGCGGAGGGGAGGGACACATCAGTCCAAACTGTACGCAGCAGTCCAAAATATGTTATAATTATAGAAGAGAAGGTCACCTAGCCCAATTTTGTCATGCAGTGAAGTCACGTCCAGCAGGGCACCAAAGACTGTCCCAGAGAAGTCAAAGCCGGTAGTTCAAAGGAGAGCATTTGTCGTGACCTCCTAAAAAGCAAGGAACCCGAACGAGGTTGTCACGGGTAAGCTAATCGTAAACTCTAGCGAAGTCTACACCTTATTTGATACCGATTCTACCCATTCTTTTATTTCTCCTACTTGCGCTCAATGTTTAAATTTGACTTCAGAGAAATTAGACTTTGACTTATCTGTTGAGACTCCGTTAGGAGAAACCGTGACGCCCCCAAATCCGGGTATCTTCCAACCCGACATATGGTGCTACACGGTACTCACAACTATACATTCATTCCATTGAAACAACATTAAAATGAGTGTATTAACTATATTCTTATTACAATAATAATACATCCTTTCCCAAGTTCAGAAACCGAATGCATTCTTTGTTGTTCATAAGTATAATACATACAAACATACTAGTCTATTACAGGATAAACTAATTATCCATCTTAGACTTGCTTTTATCTTTCTTAGAAACCTCGGTTCGTTCGGCCTTAGCTGCAATCATATAATTCAAGCAAGAAGTGAGCATAACTAGCTCAACAAGTCTAGCAATATATTATATAAATACCACGTCGAGAATCATATGATTATTCTTCAATAACTGAACAAGTAGTTATGAAGTACTATGAAACACTGGATAGCACTTTTCATTCTCGTAAAATAATTCCAAAGTACATACAGTAACTTAGGAATTCTAAGTAGGTCAAAAGACCATGAACATTCTCTTTAGTTTCCATTTATGAAAAGGACAAACTGACACTAAGTCCGTAAGTCCGATATATCTTACGAGCACTTCTAGGTGATCACTCTATATTACTCTATGTTGATTAACACTCATCCGTTAAACGTATTTACGTTTAAGTTTTGGCAACCTCACGTGCCTATCGAATAATCGATGTAAAATACATTTGTTTATTCATACTCAGGCTTACCTTTGAATCCGTACCAAACAATTGGCATAGGATAGCGTTATCAGTACTATATCAAAAGACTTGTAAACAAATCAATCAAACTCTTAAGATTAGTCTAACCGAGTTAAAACTGGAATCGACCCTTTCGTAAAATAATTCATGCATTTCACAACATGAATCACATAAAACTTGGCTAACACGAAGGTTAGACAAGCGTTAAGAAAATTTGCCTTCAAGCGTCTTCAAATAAATATTCAACAATTCTTGGTCTTTACAGTATCTACATGATATATTCACATAGCACACTGAAATTAGCTACCAAACAATCTAATCACACTGTTTATACCAACTTCTTTCTCTTCTATAACTTAACTGAATTTATTTCAGTAATACAACTCGTTTCGAGTTAATTATCCTTGTTCACGGCTTATTAACGGTCTTACGTTACTAAACCAACACTCACTAACCATTGGATAAGTATCATCGTAATTGATTATAGTTTAACTTCTTACACTTTACGTGCTTCGTTTAATTACCAATTAAACAACGTTAAATTCCTAAAGTCATCACTATATACATGATATAGTAGTGGTCTTATCATGTTCATTAAGTATATAAGTGCCCCATAATTGTCCTGCAAACAATTTGGGTTCAAAACTAGCTTGGTCAACATTTCTTCTCACTTTCGTATTTGCTACCAACTTCTAATATAATGTGGTAAGCTAAATACCACTTCACAAAGAATTCGAACCTCGGTCTTGGCCAACAAGACGAGACTTCATACTTACGAGTAGCGCTGCAGCGCGACTCGTAAATTGATTTTCCAATTTAATTCTTTCCGGACTCGTAACTTGGTTGTTATAAGTCGGAATTGGCTCATTTAAAAGCCATTATTTTACATATCTCATATACTTTGATTTCATCCGGACAAAAGTAATTTTTAAATCCGTTAACAATGACTTCACTTATTAGTTTTCCATTACGTGTTCGTTTAACGCCCGTGAGCGTTCATAACTCATTTTCTACGTTTTAAGTCATATTTCAATGATTCTTGAGTCTACTACTCTCAAATAAGTTGTTCAAAGATACGCCATCGAAAAACAAGGTTTCCGAGTTAAGCGGCGACTTTTTACTACTAATCTGGAAATTCTACGATTTCGATGTGTAACACCTAATCTCGTAAATTTCGCCATAACTTTGTTACTCGAGTTTTCTATGCCAAATCAAATGGAACAACTCCCTTGATTCATTATCTATATACTAACCAAACAAGATGCACATAACCTATGATGGTTTTCCATTTGTCCATCAACAACCAAATAAACACTTATCGGTTTTCTTCACATAAAATTTCTTAAACGCTTATGATTTCTAATCATTCATGACTTATAATGATTTAATCCACTGTTAGCCATCCTTATTATTCCAGAAGACACACGCTCCACCAATGCATACCTTTTTATGAAAAAGAAATATAAAAGAATCGAAAACTAGGGTTTACATATTATTACCTTCACGTTCTTTGCGTTCTTGATAAAGCTAGCATGCTTTGCTCTTGACTTCTCTTAGTTACTTGTTAAAGCTCTCTTTCTCTCTCTCAATATATTATCTAGAGTTGGTGAAACATTAAAATGAACCAACCTAGCTTCTCTTATATAAGAAAACCTAATAGAGGGTAAAATGGTCAAAATGCCAACCTCCTTTCTATTCACCTCCTTACTATTCATTTGTGTAGCCACCAAGTAGATCCACTTTACTTGGCCACCAAGTGGCCGGCCCACCTAGCTTCTTGGGTCACCCATAGGTTGCCCCATGGGTTTTAATCATCCGGTGACCCATCAGTTCGATCCGCGGTTTAGTTTCTTAATTTGGGCCTTAACATAAAACATATTAGGCCTATCTTGGGCTTGCCTTAATATCTTATTGAGCTTGATTTACATAACATTGGGCTTGCCATAATCCAATTCCAATTGGAAATGACAAAGTCCACTTACTAAAGTCCATTAAGGACTAATCGTATTGTACTCATACAATTCTCGTATTCTCTTCGTATATTATTCGTACGATATTCGTATTATATATCGTAATAATCTTCGTACTATACTCATATAATAACTAGTATCATACTCATATTCCTCACGTATAAACGTATCCATTAAATTCTCGAAACTCACTTTTTCTAACCCTTATATTTTAAGTTCACAGGCGAAAACTTCGTTTGCCATAACTGAAATATTATTGAATATTCCATTACGTCTTAGTATTCTATAATTGTGTGTTTCTCAGAAATTCAAACTTAATCTCCGAGCAAAAACGGATGAATAGTGTTTTTATGGAAACTTCTTGGAAAACTTTTGTTTTCGTCTTGTAAATTCAAAACAATTAATCCTAGCACATAACCAGAATCCTTATCACATCCGCACATTCTAGGTCATAGAACGACATTCACATAGTTTACTCACATAAATAAACAATTAAAATCATTTAATTCAAATAATCAAATAAAAATTTAATTCACATAAATCCGATTTTTCTCAGGCGTTACATCATTCCCCCCTTATAAGGATTCTGTCCCCAGAATCTTGCTATAATTTCATACACAAATGAGGAGAATTTTCCTTCATTTTACTCTCGAGTTCCCACTTTGCTTCTTCGATATTGTGGTCCCTCCAACCTACCTTCACCGAAGGTATTATCTTATTTCTCAAGACTTGTTCCTTCCTATCAACAATCTGAATTGGAAGTTCTTCATACGTTAAGACTTTTTCTACTCGAATAGATTTATACACTATTACGTGCTTATAGTTTGGTTTATAAGGACGCAATACTGATACGCGAAACACATTATGTATTCGTTCAATCTCTGGAGGTAAGGCTACTTCATGAGCTACCTCTCATACTCTTTTAAAAGTTTCAAAAGGTCTTACGAACCTTGGACTTAACTTCACTTTCTTTCCAAAACGTATCTTACCTTTTCACTCTGGAATCTCTAACAATTGTAATAATCCATTCGGTCGTTGGTGTTCAGCCTTAACTTTTTGACAAGTTAAGCACTTACTAACATATTCTCCTATTTATTTCTTATTATTTCTTCTTTTAACTCAGAATTACTTGGAACTCAAATTCTTCCTTCAAAACAAGATTATACTTGATCTTCTCTTCATTGTCCATCCTCTTTTTCATTCACTCGCACTCCTGATTACCTAGTTGTACTTCCTTAAATCGTTCCATTTTCGTGGATTGAGTCGCTTTTGTATAAACCATCTACCGCTTCACTCGATAATTTAACTTCTAGCTCCATTCTCTCCATCTCCGTTATTAACTCATTCTGAGTCGTTAACATTGATAGCTTTTCCCCTACCCTTCCTACTTAATGTGTCTGCTACTATGTTTACTTTCCCCGGATGATAAAAGATATCACAGTCATAATCTTTTATCAATTCTAACCACCTTCTCTGTCTCATATTCAACTCCTTCTGTGTAAAGATATATTTCAGACTTTTATGGTCCTTATATATCTCACACTTCTCCCCGTATAAATAATGTCTACATATTTTTTAGGCAAAAACTATAGCTGCCAATTCTAGGTCATGAGTAGGATATACCTTCTCATAATTCTTTAACTGGCATGACGCATACGCAATGACTTTGACATGCTTCTTGAGCACGCAACCCAGTCCTCTATGCGAAGCATCGCTATAAACTACAAAATTCCCCGTATCATCTGATAAGGATAATACATGTGCCTCACTTAAATTTTTTATTTTTTTTTTCCTGAAAACTATTTTCACACTTAGTGAATTTCACATTCAACTTCTCCCTCCGTAGTGTTTCTAACACTATCCTCAAATGTCCAGCATAATCTTCTGGCATCTTAGAATAGACTAGAATACCATCAATGAACATTTTGACAAACTTATCCAAATATTGTTTGAACACTCTGTGACGCTAATGGTACTTTCAACCATAGAACCTCACAAAGTACTTATCAATTTGCCATCGACTTGCTCAGCGCCCCCTACTAAAAGTCTAGCTTTGGTGCAGTAGTCCACCCAAACGACATCACCAGAAACTCATAATGACCATAACGAGTTCTGAACGTCATCTTAGGTACATCCTCCTTCCTTACTTTCAACCGACGATACCACGTACACAAATCTATCTTAGAAAAATACTTTTCCCCTTTCAACTGATCAAATATATCACCGATCCTGGGCAATGGGTATTTATTCTTAATTGTTAACTTGTTTAGTCACGATAGTTGATACACAATCGTAACGATCCATCCCTCTTCTTTACAAATAATATCGGTGCTCCCACTCTCTGGATATCCACAACATGGCACATATATCCCATACAACCCCTCCTCAACATCTTCCTAACTTGTGTCATGGTTAGACAACACAAGCATCCCGGTGATTTACTATCGTAAAACACTACCTTGGGTTTCTTAGAAATCCGAAGATTCACACTTTTCTTATGACAATCTATTATAGCTCTATGGTTAATTAACCAATCCATACCAAGAATTAGTTCAAATTCTCTCAACCTTATCGGTATAAGATCTACCGAAAATCTGTTACCTCTAATATCTACGGAATAATTCTTATGAATGTGTTCAAGGGGAATTATCTCTTCATTCGCTACCTTAACGTTTAAAGGTAGTTCTAATCTTTTCGGGAATAAACCCCAATCGCTTAGCAAACTCACATGATATAAAAGAACAAGTAGTATCTGAATCAAACATCACATAAGCATTTATTACATTGACTGGAATGATACCTGTTACTACATCCACTGGTGCAACCGCATCTTGGACAATCATACTAAAAGTACGGGCTGTAGGTCTACCCGACGATGGTGTTGGCCCAGTAATGGCCAACTTACCACTACTAGCACCCTTGCTACCCTCCGACCCCTTCTTTGGGCAATTTCTTGCCATGTGGTCTATTGACCCATAAACAAAAAAACCTTGGTTCTTCTTAGGATTAGGACAATTGGGTGATATGTGACCCTCCTGTCCACAGTTATAACAAACTGACTTTCCTTTAAGGCAGACTCCTAGGTGAGCCTTTCCGCATGTCTTGCATGCCTCGATCCTACGCTTAGGACCACCTTGTTCCACTCCAGTATTCCCAGAGTTAAAACTCTTCCTCTTGGGCATACTTCCACTACCACTAGATCCCTCAGCCTTGGACACTCCTTCTCTTTTACTCTTATTCTTTCTCTCTTTATGGTATTGGCTCAATGACTCACTACCACCCTCCGCAATAATTGCTTTCTCCAGAATGGTCCTGTAGGAAGCACTCTGGAACACATAAATCCTAGTATAGAGCCAATGTTTCAATCCCTGCTCAAACCTACAAGCCTTCCTCTCCTTAATGTCCACTTGATGTGGAGCGAACCTTGCCAATTCATTGAATTTGGCCGCATACTGGAGAACCGTCATGTCCCCTTGCTTAAGTTCTAAGAACTTAATCTCCATCCTCCCTTACATGCATGTAGGGAAATATTTCTCGAAGAAAACCTTCTTGAACCATTCCCACGTTACCGCACCTGTCCTAGCCCCACCCTGGTGAGCCTCCCACCAGAAGTTGACTTATTCCTTCATCATATAGGTCATAAAAGAAGTCTTTTGTGCCTCCCCTACGTTTTTAATTACAAACGCCTTCTCAATTTCCTTCACCCATGTCTGGGCCTCAATTGGGTCTGCAGTTCCTTTGAACTCCGGCGGACCTACGCTTTTAAATTCTTTAAAGGTAGTCGTTCTGGCTACCTTAGGCACTACGGGAGCTCTACCCTCGATTTGGTTAAATGCAACCATTAATAAATTAACGAACTCTTGCATAGGGTTATTCTGACCCCCTTGGTTATCATTATGGGACTCAGCTTCCTGATTACATTGTCTCCTTCTTGGCGGCATTTTTCTAATTAAATAAATAAAGTTTTATTATTATCTATTTGCTTACTTAGTTATTGTTCGTCAAACAACAACTCATACTATACAAAGAACATTTAATAAAAACTTCATTAGAACATTTAATAAAAACTTCATTCTATTTATATGCTTCTTCATAGTTTGAAACTATTTACAATTCATTTCCATAGCCAAAAGCTATTACATTTCTATCCCGCAATTGAACTTCACAAAAGTTGGGATTTACAAAAAGACTACCCTTTAATTATACAAAAGAGGGTTTTACGTCACTACACGATATATTTACCACTCTAGACTTCTAATAATGCATAACAACATCCTTCTGCTTCTCATTCGCAAGAATCGACACAATATCCCAACTAATCGTATGACAGGTTTGTCCTGACTCAGTGGAATAACAAGCAACTTTTAGCTTGAAATCCTTATGAGCACTTTCATGGATGTAAGACATTCGTGCTATCTTCCGGGTTCTTATCCCCGCCTCTTTCTGAAGCTCATCACCTCATTCTTAAACTCCATCGCCTTATCCTTCATGAGCACTTTCTCATCATGCTCTTTCTTAAAATCTGCTTCTACAGATTCCTTAGCTTTATGGAGATTACCAATCTCCTCACTCTGGTTCTGCACAATAGTACGTAGTTCCATATTCCGGTTAAGCACTGCCAAATACAATGCTCTCATTGCCTCTAGAGGTGTTGGCTCTAGTGCAGGTACCACCGTATTAAATGATGCTACCTCAATCTCCACCTCCACATCGACCAACATATCTCTAAACATGAAGCTACCGATGGACATCTACAATAACACATAACATGTTGATTTTTCTCGAAAGTTCAAAAATAATTCCCAAGTAGAAATGCGTGAATAGTGTTTTTTAGAAACTTTCTCGAAAAGCTTTTATTTTCATCTTAGAAATTCAAACACTTTAATTCTACCACGTAGCCAAAATCCTACGATGTTCTGACATTTCTAGGTCATAGAACGACCTTTGATTAGCTTGCTCCATAAATAATCAATTAAATTCATTTAATAAAAATAAAAATTTAATTCTCAAAAATCTGATTTTCTCGGGCATTACATGACTGAAATTGATTATTTTGTTGAAACTTATTCTACTGATTCCCTTGATTAGTTGACCAACTAAAGTTTGGATGATTTCGGTTGTTGGGGTGGTATGTGTTCTAAAATTAACCTTGGTCTTTTCTGTAGTTGCTCACATACTGCAATGATTCTGAGCTGATAGCACATTGATCCGTCGAGTGTGACCCCACACAAATCTCACATACGAAGGCAACCATCTTTACTTTTCCTTCTGCCAAAGTATCTATCTTCTTTGCCATGGCTGCCACCGTCTTGATAACAACCGAGTAATAAAGATCAACCTCCAACACACCGCAACTTTGGGTCAGGGCATCCGAGATGTAGGATTCTCAAAATCATTGGATGTCATTGTCTCGATAAGGTTATAGGCTTCTTCATAGTTCTTTTCCAATAATTCCCTCCTCAGAATGCATCTAGGATCTGGTCTCATCGCCATCCCAATCCATTATAAAGATTGTTGATCACCATCCAACTGCATACCGTGATGTGGACACTTCCTCAAAGATTTCTTTGTATCTCTCCCATGCTTCATATAAGGACTCTCGCCTGTTGTTGCTCAAACCGAGAGATAGTTGTCCTCATCTTTGCAGCTTTAGCCATTGAGAAGAACTTAGCTAAGAACTTCGTATAAGTCCTTCCATGTAGTTATAGATCCCGCTGGCAAAGAATGAAGCCAACTTTTCGCTTTTATCCCTCAATGAGAATGGAAACAACCTTAGTCTAATAACATCTTCTCACACCGTTGTATCCCGAATGTATCACAAATTTTGATGAAACTTAACAGTGTTCATTCGGATCATCTATAATGACACTCCCCAAACCGAAATGTAATGGTCGCTATCACCGGTCCGACGATGCTAGATCAGAGTCCATTGATATTGGGCATGGAATATTCCTTCAAAGGCCCTATGCTCTCTCTCGTTGCTCTTCTCCTCAGGCCTCTACCGCCATGTTAGTCGTCAGATTTTCTAATCGTGTTTGTAAATTTCTACTAACACCCGCTTTCCAACCTCTCCCATTTATGTTATCCTAACAGTGTTAAGTCGTGGTTGGATGATCACGTATGCATAAAAAATTTATCCAAAAACCTGAAACAAAAACAAAAACTGAAATGAGATAAGATAAGACTAGAATTGTCTAAGTCATACAATATAGCTTACAACTAATGATAATAATACTAAATTAAACGCCTTTCCCCGGCAACGACGCCAAAAACTTGTTGCCTCTTTTTTAGTCTTAACAAAAGAGCTCTAACTCATGCAAGCATACATGTGTCAACAAGCAATACAGAGTAAGTAAAGTATCGATCCCAAAGAGAAAGTGATTAATTTAAATCAATATGCATTAATTAAATTACTATATTTATATACCCAAACTAATGACTAAGATTGGTTTGGTCTCAAATTGCAAATAACAACTAAAACAAGAGTAACGACGGAATGAATCAAATCTAGAAATACTGGGATCCTAACTTCATTTAATACTTCATTCAATCGCCACTATCATGCATAACTTGTTCACCTATCACATGAATGTAGCCAAGAGCACTAAAAGAGTATTAACCATTTTTCAATGCACTAAGACCTACTTACACAACATCCACAGATGATAGACTCTATGTAATCATCAATATAACCAAAATCACTATATGTTTATATGAAATTGCAACTATATTGACTTTTAAGTTCAAGCCCTTATTCTAACTTATACTTGAAACAAAGATATGTCTATCCGTTCACGAATTACATAAGCCATATAACACAGCCCTATATACGTATACTATTATGATTACAATCCATATTTGCATGTCAATCCAGCATTTAAGCATGCAATCAAACTACATATTAAAATCCGTTAGAATCCCATAATGGAGTTTAGTTCATGACTGAACCAAAAGCCATTAGGGGATCAAATCTAAACATATTAATACACAAACAATTGAAAGATGAAAGGTACAAACAATCAAACCCAATTACTGAATATAGATCAATATCAAATACTCATAGGATTCCAGCAAAATAATAATAATAAACCCACTTTGGTAGAAAATCCCAAGAAGAAGTAGGAAAGTAGAGTTTGGCCTCCTTCACGCTGGAATCTCTCCCGCAGAGAGTAAACCCTAATTACGATGTCAAAAATACGACTAAAGATATCAAAGATACCTCTGACACTAGTCAGATATCATTTCAAAATAGTACAACCCTTAAAAATTGGAAATCAAAATAAAATAAATCGCCTTTTCAGGCCTCATACAGCGTCAAGACGCTTCCTCCAAATTTATTACTCACATGAGCCCGAGACTTGCAAGAAGTCGCGATGTTCAATCAGTTTCTCGTGCAAGCTACTCCCCTAGGCTTGTCATTCTTGCTACCACAAGAACTTGCACTAAGTTCCATGGTTAGGCTGGGTACTCACGCGCGCGCCGCTGCCTCCAAGCTCTTTTTTCGCGCATGCACCATGGCCATTTGCGCTTGATGACTTCGATTCTCGCTCCCCGAGTTTGGTTCTCGCAATGTTGTCATTGCTATTGAAATGTTCTATGTTCATCCATGCTTGTCCATCCATGCTCCACTCAATCCTCAGTCATGCATATCATATCTTTTGCCTCGCCTCACGCATTAATTAGCCTCGTGCCCTAGAATACCACCAAATTAGACCGATTCCTGCACTTATTCACCAAAAGGAGTTTTAAGTATATGCAATGCAATAACATGAAATGCAGCTAAAACATACTAAAATGTACTTGAGATGGGCATAGTTCGCATGAATTGGTACTCCATAAGTCGGTGTAAAACCCACTTATCAATGAGCACCCCAAGGAGACGTGATTAGGTCAAATGAAACCGATGTCTAACAAATTCTCGTAGTTGGGTTTTAACTCCTCAAGTTTAATAGGAGCCATTTGATATGGGGCTTTGAAATGGGTTTTGTATCGAGTTCAAGGTCGATACAAAATTTGATTTCAAGCTCTAGGGTAGGCCGTAGTTCTTCGTGGAATACGTCGTGGAAATCTATTAACAATCGAAATATCATTCAAATCGACGTTTTTATTTAAACTGTGACATGGGCTAAGAAAGTTTGACATCCGCTTTTTAGTAAACGAATAGCTTTATGGCTTGATATGATAGTGATCGACTTTTAGTGGTTTGGTTTCTTGAATTCACATAATAGGTTGGTTAGGAATATGAAAGCTAACAACCTTACGAAAATAATCAATTTTAGCATGATGAGTAGTTAACCAATCAATTCCTAAAATCACATCGAATGCAAGTATTTTCAAAGAGATAAGATCGACAGGTAACGTACGGTTGCCGATTTGAATCAAACAAGACTTATAAACATTGATGTAATGAAGGTTACTCCTAATGGAGTTTCAACAGATAAGTCAAAGTCTAATTTCTCCGAGTTAAATTTAATCACCGAACGCAAGTAGAGAAATAAAAGAATGGGTAGAACTCAGATCAAATATGGTATAGACTTTGCAAAAGTTTATGATTAACTTACCCGTGATAACTTCGTTGGGTTCCTCGCTTTTGGGAGGTTACAACAAACGCCTCCTTTGAACTACCAAATTTGACTTCTCTTGAAGGCCTTTGGTGCCTCAATCCCAGCTTGGACTTGGCTTTACCGCATGACAAAATCGGGTTAGGTGACCTTTTCTTCCGCAATTATAACACGCGCTGATTGTCAACGTCGATTCGAATCGATATGTCCCTCCCTCCGCATTTCTAACATACGATCAAGGCGGTCTCCCCTTCCTTAACAATAGTCATTGGTGTCGACGCTCATCCATCATTGTTGAATCTCCTCTTCTTAAAATTTCCACTTCTATTATCTTGGCCATGATTTCCACCGAAGTGGTTACCATTTCTGGCATGTTAATTCCCTCCACGTTTTTTATCACCGCTTCGATGACTGCTACCATTGGTATTATCATTTTGGCGGCTGCTCTCTCTTGGTTGGGTTGTGTAACGACCGAGAAATTCGGATCTTATTGTAAAATTATTTTATTAAATTAAATAATAATAAAATTCAATTCTACGTGTTATCAAGATGGTTGTCATTGTATAACCTATTGATGTTAGAATGTCGTAGTATTTGAGCTACTTGGATGAATTAAAGTGTTTGAATTTCTAAGACGAAAATAAAAGTTTTTCGAGAGATTTTTCGAAAAACACTATTCATCGGTATTTGCTCGGGATATATTTTTGAATTTCCGAGAAATACGTAATGATGGAATAACAAGGTAAGATGGATTATGTAATAAAAATCTAGTTATGGAAAATGTAATATTTCGCTTGCGGACTTAATTTATAAACGTTAAGGAAGGCGAAGTAGTAATGAATAAGTGATAATGGTATGATACCTTGTTATTGTACAAAGTAATGAAAACGAGTATAATATACGAGTTTGTATGAAGGATGAAATATCGTATATAAATCCTATATGAATTAGAATACGAAAATAATACATAAACTATATGTATATGTATTAAGTAATGTTAATGGACTTGGAAGATTAGTTAACAATTATATTCAAGTCCAAGTAGATTAAAATGTTAAGGCCCAATCATAAATTAATGAACCAATTAGTGTTTATTAATGCAAAGCCCAAAGAGTTAGTTGGTTCAAGCCCAAGCTAGATTGAAATGAATTGGTTGACCCATGGGGCACACCATATTAATATGGTTAAATGTGATGACCAAGTTAATGTAATGACCAAGATTTAAGAGTAATGACCAAGTTAAATGAGTAATGACCAAGTATAGGATAAGTGGTTTGATTAACAAGTAATGAATAGTAAGGTGGTGGGATGATTTAAAGACTAAACTACCCTAGCTTTACAACTTCTATAAATATAGGAGGCTTACAAGCCATTTAACACTTGTTCAAATAATCCAACATATTACAAGTGCTTAAGTGTTAGAGAGAATAAGCTACAAATAAGTCACTTCCATAAGTAAGAAGAAGAAGAAAGCTACCTTACCAAGACTACAAAAAAGTAAGACTTCTTCTCCAATATCTTCTATCTCTACCATGATAGGTTGATATAAAAAGATGGATTAAGAAACATGAATGATAAGAAGCAAGAAGAATGTGTAAGTCATGAACTTAAGCCACATAAGTCAAGTAATAAGTCATTTGAACTTATAAAAGTTATAAACTTATTATAAGTTAACCTTGAATGTTAAGTATGAAAATATGAACTTGTAATGAGTTTATTAAGAGAAGTGAATTAAGAATATATGATTATATGTATCATATATACATAAGTAAAGTTATGTGTGAAGAACATGTAAAGTATGATGATTAAAAAACTTTAATTGTCATAAGTCATGAATAATCAAATCTTGAGTAGTTTATAATTTGACAAGTTATAAGCTCATGGAGAATAAGTCCAAAAACCAACAATGATTATTAGTTGTTGTAATAAGTATGTTAAGATGTTCACATGATGAATGAAGTTCATTTGTAATGTTGAACAAATCATAAGAATGAAGATTCACGGAAATCGCATTTATCGACGATAATCGTTGAATTCGTAAAATTCTCTGAATAGAAGTCAAATTTTGCGTTTGATCACGGAACCATGGTTTTCCAATAGAGACAAGTCATATTTGGCATTTAAGAGTTGCGAACTTGAAAATGACCGAATTCCGACTTAGAACGAAGAAACGAGCGTTGAACGTTTATGAACGTTTATCGTTTTTGTTAAAAATGAACCAATAGGTGAATTTTTGCAAACGAAGTCAAATAGATAAAATTCTTGCATGAACATGTAGAGTATGTAATTTGTGAACCATAGGCTTTTGAACGAGCCAATTCAGACTTATAACGAAGAAGTTATGCGTCTGGGAAGTTCAAAAAATTCACAAATTGAAATTATTTTCAGTGCACGTAGTCAGTTGGCGCTACGCCAACCCTAGGCTAAATGAGTCGTGTCAAATAGCTAATAAAGGTCCGAGCACACTGCAAGAGTTCACCGCAAATAAGAAACTACAAGATAATTTGTATACCACAAATGGCACGTACACAAATTTAAAATCTTCGAGAGAGTGGCAATACAATACTCTAAGTAAGGACTCAACAACAATACAAAAAGTCCGTGACAAGGATACTATAAGCTCACGCCGCAGCACAAGATGTAAGTATAAGCTGGCACCACAGCGCCAATCTCAGAACAAGAATTGTAATGAAGGTTTCTAAGTATAAAGAAAGGAAAGCTAATTGATTTGGAAGTAAACACAACCTAAGGAAGGAAATGTAACATTGTTTAAACTTTGTTAAACCTTAAAGATGTTGTATAAAGGTTGAGATAACCTAGTCGAATAAAATGCAAGGATAATGATAAACCGAAATGAATAGTAACTGAATCTAATACACACTTAGATTGAGATGAAGGATACAATATAGTCATATACATACTTGATTATATGTGACCTAATGTAAGGCCTTATGTGATCATGTATTGTAGAGACTTGAAATACTTGAACATAAAGTTAATATACCATAGCAGACGCTAAAGGCAAGTATTCTAACTCTTGTCTCAGTTCAATCTGAACAAGTTTTTGAAGTTCATGTATTCTTTCTGTAGACACTCAAAATTTTCTCTCAGACACTATTATCAGCATCGATATCATAGGGGACATATTCGCCTTTTAAGAGAGAACCCTCGAAGACAATCCAAATCCATAATCGATACTACCGAAAGTTCAAAGATCAACCCCGGATCGCAACTGGAGTAATAATTTCAACCTCGGATCTAACCCCGAGACTGCAGCAGACACAATACCGAACACACACCGGAGAAGACCGACAATCTCTAAATAACCCCGAGATATCCAAATCACCCCAACCATGGGAATAGCCACCAACCTCGGTGATAACCCCAAGGAATGCAGCTTTGAGATAACCCCTAAATGCTTGTTTCAAATGCAATCGCCTTCAATCTCTGGTACTCACAACGAGATACACCGTACAACCCTAATAATAATATCGGAAGACAGCACACCTCAAAGATGACAATGAGGACCTTCAATAAATATAAGCAATCCAATCTCAAATAAGTCTCGAGTAACGCCATGCTTTATTGGCCCAATCCGGCGATAACACCGGTGAGGGGCAACATCGCTATCTCGTCCAAAACGATGCCACGCCTCGTCTCTACACAACAATGTCCCACAAGGCTAACCAATCCGAGTGACTATCATGCGGGTAACGGATGAAAGTTGAAGCTTGAAGACCGGAGGCATCGTCCCATCTTCAATGACTTCAGACAAACTCTAATCCCATGCCATCGCATAACTCTCGACAACGGCGGTCTGAAATAGATCCTGAATACCTCAAAACGGATGCCCGGATTGCACTTCTCAAAATACAAGTGGACATTACAGTGCTAGAGTGCACATACTTCGAGATCAAATTCGACCGGTAGGCAAAACCGCCCGACCCACCCTTACCGGTGCATATGCTGCATGCGGCCAAATTTAGTACACCTCATGCTCATATTGCCTATAAATAGAGGGCTTGTGGTGCTGATTTTAAGAGAAAAGATGGGGAAACCTCGACAATTTTCTCTCGCACTCGCTATACAAAGTATTTTCCCACTTTTAAACACTGTGAGCTCATATAACGCCTTTTTGTACCCTCAAAGCCTAAGAGTTTACCCACTCTAAAGATATAGAAGCCTTTTAGCGATAGCAACACCGTAAGCCTTCTCACACACTTTTGAGTCTTTCTCTTCATCTTTGTACACACCCTTCTACACGCTGAGAGTCGTGTTGCTTGCTTTTTGCCCTGACTTCTCATCCGTGGTTTCATTCCATCAGATATATATATATATATATATATATATATCATATATATATATATATATATTATATATATTGACTAACATTATCGAAGTTATGCCTCGATTGAGCTTCTGACTTAGGTCCGAGCGCTTACTTGTTTTTCTATATATATATTTATATATATGAATCGTGTGTCGAACTTTGTTCGATGAGCCTGACTTCATTCGGTGCGTATCGCTTTTAATATATATATATATATATATATATATATTTATATATATTAACTGTGTGTTTGACTCGCTTGATGAGCCTCGATTTTATATCCGCACGCTTATCGCTTCTATATATATATATATATATATATATATATACTATATATATGAACTGTGGTCGAACTCTGCTCGATGAGCCTCGGATTTTACATCCTAAGCATTTATCGCTTTTATATATATATATATATATATATATATATATATATATATATATCGCCTCCGCTTGGAGTTCTTTTCGTGGCGCTTGATCGCTTTACAACTTTACTTACATTTTGTCCCTACCGGAGTTTCCTCCGTATATTGATAACTTTTAATAGCTTTATTTACATTTCTGATCCCCCATGGAGGTGCTTCGTGGTTGGTGATCATGTCTGAGATATATATATATATATATATATATTACCGCTTTTATATATATACTTGCTTACTACTTTCATATAAACTGCAGTATTTTGTGAGCCTAGGAATCATGTGATCACAGATTCATCCCATCAATCTAGATTCTACCCTCGTGATGGACATGTTCAAATTGTAAAGAAGCCCGTAAATTATTCTCATGAAGTTTGAATTTCCTCGATGGTTTCCATACCCACGAGGAAGTCGACATTATTTTTGTATATTATTTTTCATACGGATGCCTCGCATTCACAAATAAAATCAATCCAAATTACCACTTAATAAAAATGGGAGTGTAAAAGGTCTCAATTCCTATTGAGCATCGTGGTTTGAAAACCTCTTTTATAAAACATCATTGCCATATCTTGCTAAAACCCAATTTTTACATAAATTCAAACCTGTATATAGGTTCGAACGAGGCCTCGTATAACTTTCATGTAATGTTACATCACCCCCCACACACACACCCAAATAATATTTTCTTGAAAAGAGGTGGTCACCGTGGTAACACGGATGTCTGGGTGCCTAACACCTTCCCCAAGATAACCAAGTCCCTGCACCTAAACGAATCTCTTGCTTCACAATTCGCTTATCGCTGTCACATCACTAGGTCAATGTGCAAACCCTTTCTCATTGTGTTGGTACAACCATTTAAAAACCAATCTGGCGACTCTTAACATCATTCCCATCGTCGACATTATACATGTCGGACCTTTTTCACTTGTTTTTTCAAACAAATCTCACCTAAAATGAGAACACCAAAGAACAAGTAACGGAAAGGGACACCCAAAAATCCCGACGTCGACACTTTCGCATGAATTGAGGTATGTTGAAGTTTAAGCCAATTCCTTTGGCTTGACTTGATGTATTGATAATCTAATCATTTATTATCAAATGTTGCTATCTTTTGTCAACTACTTGATATGGTTTTCAAAAAAGAAGATTGAAATGTTAAACAAATGTTTTGTTGGTGAAACGACATGCAAGTGAGATTGCCAAATGCTTAAACGTGCATACATTTAATGGATGTAGTGTTGATCAACATAGAGTACAATAGGCTGATCACCTAGAAGTGCTCGTAAGTAATATCGGGCTTAAGGACTTGCTTCTAGGTTGTCCTTTTCCAATAAAGAATGAATACTCGAGGTCTTTGACCGGAGTGAATGTTTTACCAAATATTGTTATTATTGGAAAACATTTTGAAAGAAAAGATGAAGTGCTATTTTGAGTTAACAATAGTACTTCATAACTATTGTTCAGTTATTGAAGATATACGATTTGTATGTGTCAAGCATGTTGTTATTAAATTGTTATACTTGCTGAGCTAGTCATGCTCACTCTTGCTTGAACCATATAAATGTAGCTAAGACTGAACGTCCCAAAGGATTGAAAAAGGATAAGGGAAAAGCTAAGGCAGATTACTGAGCTGTCTTGTAATAATATAGGTCTATTGTTGTAATTTAACTGATATTATTACAAAGAACCTTTATAATGGGTATAGAACCTGGGAAATGTAAATATTACTTTAAATATATAGAAGTTATGATCGTTCTTTGAGATTTTTCAATTGAATGAATGTATGAATGTTGTACAAGATAGCACCATCTCTGCCGGGTTGAAGATACCCGAATTTGGGGCGCTTACAGTTGACTCAATTATCGCACTCCAATAATCGAGCCATATTTACAACATCCTAATACAAACACGCTTTTATGAGAAATTAGGTATCGATGTATCTCTGTTTCAAACCTCTTAGAAACATCCGCTCATTCTCTCCTCATTATCAACAAAGTGAGACGAAATCGGACAACTCAAAAAACTTAGCTTCGCATCGCAACACTACCATATTGTTCGCCTCCACCTCGATGAACTCTACCTCCTTCATGCGACGAATACTTTCGTGAAAGTACTTGTAGTTGAATGCTTCGAACTTCTCCCAAGAAATCTTTAGTGCGGCAGCTAAGCACGCTTTTACAGCCTTCCCACCAATAGTCTACCTCTCAACGCAATACATGAAGGTGGCAAAGGGAACCTTTTGCTCTTTTGGAGCATCTAAAGACATCAAATATCTTGGTGATCTGCTTTATCCACATCTCTGCCTTAAGTGGTTTTGGCTCTCCCAAAAACTCCGATGGTCCCAGCTCCTTGATTTGCTTAGCGGTGACCATCTGAGAGTTGCCAAGCAGTGCTTCCACCGTATTTTGAACAGAGTCTTTCTCACCGATGTTGCATGAATTGCATTAGGCCTCTCGAATATCCCATCGCTGATCATCCGGTTTGCAGTATTATTTACTTGAGGATTATTGCCTTCCTGATGCACATTATCCTGGGTATTTATCGTTGGTAACTCAACGATCTCATGTGCTTCATTGCTTATCTCAACATTTTCAGATGCCATTTTCAAAAAACTGCCACAAAATAAGGGTTAATTGACATGCCACATATTATCCCTATACTCTGACCGACCAATTAAATAACAAATAAACTTAGGTATGTCATACTAACGAAGGAATTACCCGACTCTCCCCTCCTAGTTCTAGTCTCACATCTTAGCCAAGGATCATATCCCTAAGCTTTGATACCAACTGTGACACCCCAAAAATAGTTATAGATCACCCATTTTGAGTCGCCAAATATATGGTACAAAATACAAATACAAACTTATTTATGCAACATGAGCTGAGAGTTTTTACACGAATAATGTCTAGTAGACAGTATTCAAACTCAAATGGAGTCCTCATTACAATTATTATCACAATATTTTATAAAATAGTGAGGACTACTACAGCCACCATCTTGGACCGTCACTCCATTCCCCGACTAGTCCCGGCTACGTTCTCATTTCCTGAAGAGAACAATGAAAGCAAATGGGTGAGCTCAACTAGCCCAGTAAGAAATATTATGACTAAGATAATGCAGAATAAATTATCGTTAGCCTTCAACAGTGTTAAACTAATAAACAACAAGTTTAATCAAAGCAGAATAATCAATCCATTAGAAGAGTCAAGTAGAGCATTATATCTACTATCTTCTATGATTTAAAAGTTTATCAACAATTTTATCACCGAGACTCAACTTAATAAATAGATCACAACCACGAATTATCCATGCACTATGGGCCAAGGATATTCGTGTTTTCACCAATGGTCATGATCATACCAAAGAATCGTCCATCAATGCACTACTAACGCCAATGATAACTTTTACCATATCATTTATAACATTACGGGTCATGATTATACCAAATGATCCTCGGTCATAATCATACCAATCAACAAATTCATCTATACACTACGCACCAAAGATGACTTTCATCACAATATAAGCATGAGGATGATGACAATGATATAAGAATTCAATTAAATGAAAGCAAAGGATAAATTTTAAAGATTTATAATTTAATTTATCCAGAATTTAATAATGTCCAAATTGTCAACATGATACTGCTTTGTGGAGTAAAATTCAAGAATAATATTGTATCAAAAATGATTTGGACTGAAAAAATCAATTTTTGTCATGAATAATACTTCGGGTGAATAGTACTGTAAATAGTACTTCAAAATAGTACTCGTGAATAGTACTTCATGAATAGTACCCGCGAATAGTACTTTGTGAATAGTATTTTATGAATAGTACCGTATAAATGAATAGTACTCATGGACAGTACTCCGATATAAAAAGCTTAAAATTTAACAAGAATGCGTAGAAAATATCCTTGTGAAACGATTCTAGATGATGCGCAAATTTCAAAGATATTCTACTAATTTCACGGAGTATAGAAGCAATACTTTAACAAAATGAGGG
Source organism: Panax quinquefolius (assembly GCA_020205615.1). NCBI lineage: Eukaryota > Viridiplantae > Streptophyta > Magnoliopsida > Apiales > Araliaceae > Panax > Panax quinquefolius. The sequence goes on from CM035172.1 coordinate 109,666,813, forward strand.
TATAATCAGGAATACGAGACGAAATAATATTACTCACATACTACAGAGTATGGAAGAAAATAATATTTCTTATGAATACTGAACAAAAATAATATCCCTTACCTTAGAAGAAGACTGGATACTGGAATAGTGAAGTAGCAGACTACTCTTCTTTTTTCTCTCTATAGCTTCTTTTCTATAATTGCTCTTGTGAGTCTTAGTGAATTGGTGAGAATGAAAAAAGAATGAGCTTCTATTTATAGGAAAACATAGTTTCGATAATTGCACGTTTTGGGGATCGAATTATTATAGTATAATACCTTCATCTTTTTCTCCATTTTTAATTTAGTCCTGCAAGTATTATCAATCTTGCACCACCTCCCCCTAATAGTAATTCATGTGAATCAATAGTTCCATTCATGTGAGTAAATAGTTATATGCATGTGAACTAATAACAATTAAGTGCTCATTTATCCGATTAATTACCAAATTGGTCAATATAACATCCAGAAATCAATTATTATCGAAATAAATGTCGATTTCCACTAACACAAATAATGTCAACACAATGGAAATATTAATTTCATCTTTAATCAACTCAAACTTATTCATCATTAATATTATAACTCACAATATTTAACAATTAGATCATTCTCAGGAAAGAGGGGGCTTTCCGATAAGAATTTCTCCCTATTGGCTCACAATTAGGTGACCAAACCTCTCTTCGACAGAACTTTCTAGACATCGTCAATATTACAAATAATAATATGAATAACTTTGTCGTCTCAATTATTGATTTAATAATAATAAATATTATGCAGATGATACTATGATAATAATTGAATCAATAATATGAGAGATATTATGTAGCAATTACTGTAGCAATAATTGAGTATTACTGAGTGACTTCTCACGTAAGCATCAATAATAAATACCGTGTGCTACTACTAACAACCACGCCAGACATCGTATTTTTTACTACCGGTAGTTCAACAAAGTTAACAAGAAAACTTTCGCCGTTATTTTTATAAAAAGATATTTTTGTCGCTTTCTAACTACGACAATACTTCATTGTAGGTTTCGACTAATGATTGTGTCTTCGTGCGAATATTCCCGGTTAAAACGAATATTCCTCGACCAATCGAATATTTTAAAACTACTTGCTTACTTTGAAAAATTTGTAAATATTACCCACAACTATAACATTATATCAAATCCACACCATAATATTCAAAAATATATTTCGAGAAAAATTATTCTTTATTCATAAAACTTGGGGTCTTACACCAGTGGTTTGTTTGATTACCAGCTTCTAATCTATAAAGACAAATTAACTGCTTAATGCCCATGGATTGGGCTAGTTTCAACCCCATGATACAACCTTCATACTCAACAGGTTATTGGTGTCGATAAACTACAATTTGATGGCAACGGATACCGCTTCTTCCGAGATAGATACTAGAGTCGCTTCCAGGCCCAACACCTTTTATGTTTACGTACCCATCAAAATACATCCTCCATGATTTGGTTGTATTGTCCTCGATGGTGTTACTAAATTGTCATTACCCTTCATCGTGGAAATATGTTTCAAGGGTTTGAAATCCTTAAGGTGCAAATTATTACGTTGATCTTCAATTCCTCGACCTTTGATAAACTTTTGAGTCACGTAGATGATGTCAATAATTAGAGGATCAACCGCCATTTGACAATGACAATTTAATATGGGTTTGTTTAACACGTATTTGAGAGGATCCATGCGGGATATGAGATGGGTCAGGTGACCATGTAGATAATGATGTAATCTCATGGAAGCCCATGCTAAAGCACACCAAGTTTTCTCGATAACAAAAGATACCCGCCACACGATGTCAATCTTTTGTTGAGGTAATAGATAGATCTTTCCTGGCCTCTATCATCTTTATGTCCCATCATGCAGCCCATGGCATTGTCATTGATTGACAAGTACATAAACAGGGGAACGTCATCCCTAGGAGGTACCAAAACAAGAGATTTAACTAGTTGCTCTTTGATAGAAAGGAAGGCTTTTTGACACCCTTCGTTCCATTTCATGGAGGAGTTCTTCCTTAACAACTTAAAGATGTGTTCACAGGTTATTGTGAGTTAGGAGATGAATTGGCTGATGAATTTGATTCTTCCTAGAAATCCTTGTATTTCCCTATCTGTTTGGGGTATGGGCATCTCAGTAATAGCCTGGATTTTTGCAGGATCCAGCTCAATGCCTTTATGGCTTACTAGGAATCCCAACAACTTGCTTGACTTGACGCCGATGTTGCACTTGGCCGATTTAGCTTCAAGTTGTACTTTACGCAACCTATTGAAGAGTTGTTTGAGATGATCTAGGTGGTCTTCCTCCTTCGTGATTTGAAAATGATGTCATCCACATAAACTTCTATCTCTTTGTGTATTAGACCGTGGAAAAGGTAACTGGTTGGTAGCTCTGGTATTGATGAGACCGAATGACAATCGTTTGTAGCAAAAGGTTCCCCAAGGAGTCAAAAATGCTATTTTTTCACGATCCTCTTCAAAGAACTATGATTCGACTTTGCAGCATTTAGCAAAGCAAAGAACTAAAGGAGTAAATGCCATAATCGAAGTATTATCAATGAGTATGTAGATGAATGGTACGAGAAAGCTATCTTTGAGACAAGCTTTGTTCAAATCCCTGTAATCCACACAAACTCACACATTTCCTCTAGGTTTAGGTACGAGGACTATGTTGGATAGCCACTCAGGGTATGTTGATATCATGATGATGTTGGCTTTAAATTGTTTCACAATTTCTTCCTTGACTTTCAAACTCCACTCAAGTTTTAATCACCTGAGTTTCTGTTTGACTGGCTTGAATCCCTCTTTAATGGGTAGGCGATGAATGACGATGTCAGTGGACAAACTGATCATGTCTTCATGAGACCATGCAAACACATCTTGGAATTGGGTCAATAGAGTAACCATATCATTCCTTTGGCTTGGAGTAAGGTCTGTACCAATCTGGATTTGTTTGGGGTTTTCTGAGGTTCCAAGGTTAAAAGAGGTGATTTGATCAAGATTTGGCTTGGGTCTGTCTTCAACCCATTCTTTGATCTCCTAAGGAACCTCATAGTCCTCTTTCTCAATCTCCATCAAGTCAGAGTCCAATTTTACATCACAGTTGCAGTCCTTGTGAAGAATTGGCATTCCATCAGTAATTTTAGGCATATCTAACTTTAGAGTCCTGAAATAAAATGCTTTCACTTAATATATGATATTGTTCAATCATACAGAGTGTTAACATGATATAACAAAAACAACTGCTAATATTATGCAACAAAAGTAAGAAGTTATTGTTATCTACATGGCAGAGGGATTTTCTACCCTTTTTACCCTTTTCGGCAAATGCAAGGAGTGCTACTCCAATCGCCAAGGGTCAAGTCTTGGTGGACAATTGTGATGAAGGGGCTATTATTGTCATCTTCCTCTCGAATAATAACCATGATGTCTGGACAATCATCAACCAGAATGTCTCTGTTCATACCCTCTGTATGGATCAAGACTCACATGTTTGATAAATATCTCTTTATCTCTTGTTTGCGCCTTTGATTCCTTTCCTCCATGTTTGGGTCTAGAAACAGGACTTCCTTCCCTTTAACCAGTATCAGCTTAGGAAATAGCATACCTACCACAGAGGCAGGAATTGCCCTTAGAGGCCGTACAAAATCTGCATGTGTAGGTTTAGGCAACAACCTTGTAGATGAACGAACCAGTGTATGCTTGTGCGGGTTCTTGTGACTTAACCCAGAGGAGCAGCCTAGTCCGGTTGTCCATGTCTAGCTGGGAACTTGAATTGGGCATTTGATTCCTTGCTGATTCTTTCCTAACCCTTGTCCTGGTTGGAAACCCAAGGATACATATCTCTTGACTGACCGACATTACCTCGGCGGAAACTCTGGGTTCCAGAGGTGGAGCCCCAATGGGTGGATAGTGAGTGTTGCTCACCTCAAGGGCATAGAAGCTAGCAGGCTCAACTTCTTTATTGAAACTGATGAGAGGTATATCACTTTGGACAATATACTTTGGCTCAACATTGATAGTGACCAGATTACTGTTGATGATATATTTGAGTTATTGATGAAGAGTGGATGGGACGGCTCCCGCCATATGGATCCAAGGTCTTCCTAATAGTAAGTTTTATCTTGTAGTGATTTTGAGCACTTGAAAGGATTTATAGAATGTATGTGGACTGATTTCCATGGGTAATTCAATCTCTCTGACATCATTTCGCCGAGATCCATCAAAAGCTTTGATGATTGTGTGGCTGCTTGTAATCCTGGCTGAGATTGATCTTCATTTTTTCCAATGTAGGGGCAGATGTTTAGGGATGATCCTCCATCTACAAACACTCCTCCGACCACATATCCAGAAGACATCACTGCTATGTGCAACAATTTGCAATGACCCATCCCTTCGGGAGGTATGTCATCATCGGTGAAGGATATCACATTGCTGTTGAAGATGTGATCTACCAGATGATGAAACTTTTCAACATCCACTTTCTTTGGCAAGTGGGCTTCTTCTAATATCTTCATTAAGACCTTCCGATGATCTTCCGAAGAGAATACCATTAGTACTTGGTAATTTATATTAAATAATTCCTCGTGGGAACGATACTCTACTTTGACTTTATTACTTATTGACCGTGTATACCTGCATGTATTCATTGATTGGGAAATCGATCAACACTGGTATCCAACTTATTCATGTGAAAATTCACAACAAATTGTGAGAAGGTGTTAGGGAATGACTGCAAGATCAAATCTTAACTTAACTCCACATCCATAACGAACCCTAGTTGTCCAAGACGTTCAATCAAAATGATTATCTTTAGGACACGAGTCTCACCAGCAGTGCCCTCGATCATCCGAGATCGGAAGAGCTCCTTAGATATATAATATCTTGCAATCCTACTTTGTTCACCATACAAATCTTTGACGCAAGCAAAGAAAGATATAGTAAGAGAATCTATAGTTTCATGCTGACGCTAAAGGTCATTACTCATGGATGCGAGCTTGATGCATGGAGCCACAAATGCATCATCTTGCCACTTCTTAAAAGTAGCAATTAATCTCTTCCTCAAAGGTCAAGCTTTCGCAATAATTGCAAGGACATGTGAATTTAGGACATAAAAAATCTTTTTAGCAAAGGAGAACAATTCTCATATTCCTTAACCGTCCTATATAATTCTATCCTATCGCTTTTTAGCATCAAGTATGTTACACAGTGAAATTAGTGAGTTTAACATTTTCAAATTCTGCATTTGAAAAAGACAACATTTTAGTAAACATTCATTTAATTAATTATTTACCAAAATAAAATAGGTTTTGTTTAAAATTGGCATCTCTCACTATTTTCTTCAAACTATATTACCATCACTTATATAGTTTGGCAAAATCTAATTAAAGATTTGTTAGTGATATTAAGTGTGACACCCCCAAATCCTGGTACTTCATTTCCTCAAGATTTGGTGTTCACTTAATCAAAAATTCATTTCTAACTACCCAATCATAATATAATTGAATAATAAGACCTGCCCATACAGGATTAAACTTAAATAAAAATATCCCAGGTTATCTAACCTTAAATTACAAACATTCAAATGCAGAAAATTAAATCAACTTCATTACAATCTTTAAATCAAAGTCTGATAAATAAAACTATCAAAACTATTACAAGTCTTCATCACTTGTACATTTTTCCCTTCCCTTTGCTAGTAGTAGGTTCATTGACCTTCTCAACCTTAGCTGCAATAAGTATATAATATGCAAGAGTGAGCAAACAAGGCTCACTTGAAATAAGAATGAATAACTTTATAACATTACTACAATTGCCAGAAACAGGCTCAATAGAACTGAATGATAGATTCTATTAACATTTTAAAACATGCTACTGAGGGTCTAATGTGAAAGTAGTATGCATACAAGCCAATCATGTTTGATGATAAAGCATATACTTTGTAACAATCTTATTCATTTATTAATAAAAAGTATTAATTTATTAAAGGCTTTTAATTATCTACACGATGTCGTTTTTATAATATGTGATAAACCCATAGTTTTAAGCAATGCTTTTAGAATAATGATGATGATCATTCTAATGAGATCTAAATTCTTAGAAAGCTTAAAACTAAAATAGTTCCCAATCGTTGATTACTAAATTGGGGATTAGTGAATCCGGATAGATTGGGTACATACGCTGTTTGCTTTCATCGATGAGGATGATTGATCTCATGATCATTTGTGTGGAGACACTAAAGCAAGTATGTAGGTGCTTATTAGAGAATAAGTTCATCGAACGTGGCTTGCTAAGGAATACCTAATGGAGTTTTATTTGCACTCACAATAGGAATTCTCAGAGTGATAGTAGTACAAGTGATCCTTGACTTGAGATCATCATAGTATCTTGTGTATGATGAGTTATACTTTGACTTATTCCTTAAGACCCTTAGGGTATATCAAAGGGTATGCTTGGGTATAATAAGTTGTACATGGAGATAATGTATGATCAATAAAGAATCTACCACTTCTAATAAAAGAAGAGAAATGTCCTATGTGATTCGATAAATGACAACCCAAAGAGTCCTTGGTTAAGCGCGTAATGAAATTAGAAAGGAGTTTCTAATTTGCATTATTTGAGTTGTGCATTTAAGAGTCGAAATACATATAATTAAATAAAATAAGACTTTCGACAAGAATTCCAATGCCTTATATTTAATCGGGACATCAGATGGTGGAAGGATTGAATTGTACGGTAACTATTTACTCAAAGGTTCTTTAATGATTAATGTTGAAATCTATATTATCTGGAAAGTCGCTGATCGCTAGTGAGCTTTATCCCTATCAGAGAATAAATATTATTTATTTAAATAAATTAATTGTTTAATTTATTTATTTAAATAAGATTAGAATTGTTTAATTGATTTATTCACAACCGGCTTAATATGGAGAACCTAAAGGGTCACACCATAAAAGGAAGAATAATTATTTAAGAAGTTAATGGCATAATCGTAATAATATAGTAAGTATATTTAATTTAATCTATGGTGATAGAATAAATTAAATAGCTTAATATTTATTATTTAATATTTTAGAAATATTAAATATAAATTAATAAGAGGAGTCTTATTAATATTATTACAATTATTATTATTTTAATTTCTAAAGAGTTTAGGAATTAATTTAATATAAGTACTCTCATTTATTCCTAATAGGATTAGGAGGGAAAATTAGTTAAAGGAGTTTAATTAATTATCCCTAATAAGATTAGGGAGCCTAATTAATTAAAAGAATTTAATTAATTAAATAAAACCCAATTTCTTAATTGTTAAGGAGGGTTGCCCACATCAATAAATAAGATGAGTCTTATTATGGGTGGTAGGGGTTGTTGACTTTTTTCAACATACGACATAATTCCAATTGTTGGGAGAGTACACTTTTTCTATAGAGATAGAAAAACTAGGGTTTAGCCAACCACCCTTCTTCTTGAATTTTCTTCTTCCTCGTGGTGGATCACCTCTGAGAGGCCAAATATTTGGGTGGCTAACGCCGATCAAAGGAAGGAACAAAACCCTCTGTGGATTCAAGTTGAACGCGAAAGGATTTGGAGGTGAACTTGTACCTGAGGAAGCTCGATCTTCAAGGGTATGATTTTATTCTTTATCTTTTCGTTTAATTAATAATTATGCATAAAGGGTGATCCGGTTTTATGGTTTGTAAATAATTTTTAAACTCTGATTTTACACGCTTCCGCATTATTTTGCAATTTGATTGCTTCTTGAATATTACAAACCTAACAGTGGCATCAGAGTCAAACCTTTATGCAAATTATTAATTATTTTAATTTGATATGTATATTGATATGTGTTTAGAACAATTTAATTGGACATAATTTAATTGTATAAAATTTAAATAAATAAAAAAAAAAATCGTCACTATTTTTTTTTTTTGAAAACCGTTAACTTTTTCTTCTCAGAATCAAAGTTAATGAAAAGCACTAAATCGAGGAACTCACTGTTGCGTGAAAACCAAAAGGAAGCACGAAAATTTTTTTGAATGCACAAGGATGCACTTTTTTCGGATTCTTTTCCTTTAAACAAATTAGTATAATTCTTTGACCATAAAGGTATATTTAAGGAATTGCACAAGAATCTATATATATATATATATATATATATTATGAATATATATATATATATATATATATATTCTTATTATTATATATAATAAAATAAAAGTTTATTTTAATTTTAAAATAAAAGTTTATTTTAATATTAAAATATAAAGTTTTATTTTAATTTTAATAATTTTATAATTAAAATAAAAAAGGTTTATTTTAATCTTATAAAAGGTTTATTTTAATATTAAAATAAAAGATTTATTTTAATATTAAAATAAAAGATTTATTTTAATTTTAAAATTAGAATTTCATGCTAACTAATTGTAGAGTTGGAATTGGATTCCATGATAACTAATTGGAGTTGAAATTGATTTTATTTTTCTAAAATAAAGGAGTTTATTTGTGAATAGGAAAGTAAATCCATCTTTCCTTAAATAAAGGAGTTTGTTTAGATATGAAATAAGATTTCATATTATTCAAAATAAAAGAGTTTATTTGTGAATAGGAAAGAGAATCCTAATTTCCTTAAATAAAAGAGTTTATTTAAATATGGAATAAGATTTCATATTATTCAAAATAAAAGAGTTTATTTGTGAATAGGAAAGAATATCCGTGTTTCCTTTAATAAAAGATTTTTTTTTACATGGAATTGATTCCATAATTAATTAAAATAAAAGAGTTTATTTTAATTAAAGATTTTTTTATTACATGGAATTGATTCCATAATTAATTAAAATAAAGGAGTTTATTTTGATTAAAGATTTTGATTAAAATAAAATAGTTTATTTTATTCAAAATAGGATAAATTAAAATAAAATACTTTTATTTTGATTTAAATTTGGATTAAAATAAAGGAGTTTATTTTGATTCAAAACTTAGATTTTATACTAACTAAATTTGCCCATTAAATGATATCAATATATATATTAAATATTTATTATTCATAAGATGAATGTTATTTATCGATGCATATGATGATGTGTATGATAATAAATGGGATTGATTATGGACTATCGACCAATGCAATTGATTTTATTTTAGTTGGATGCATGAATGTATGGGTTTTATTAAATGGGGTCTCACAGACTTCGCCTTCTCTAATTTTTCTTAATGTAAATTCTATCTCCTCCCATGTATTTCCCTCGATCACGATCAAGGATTCTATTTATTTTAAATAGTTTTGTAATAGGAATATTTAGAATTATTTTGAAGAATTAGAGATCAAGGGACAAGAAGTCAAGAAGACCGCTTTGTAATGGAGCCCTAAGGGTTTAAATGTAATAGTTATATTTAAATATTATTTCTCACACCCCTTTGGGAGCAACCTTTTGGTTCACTTGGTGGCTCTAGTGAACCAAACTAGAATAAAAGTCCATAATCAATCCGTAGAATATAGTATTCTATATGCATGCTTATACTATATATATTATATATTATGCAAACATGCTCGCATGTTCATTAATATAACGCGTATTTTATATATATATATGCATGCGCTTAAACAAGATGAGACAAATTAATAACAAACCCCTCAAATTTTATATTAAGTCCTAAGCGTTCAAAGATATTTGAATATCGAACGTCAGCTTTCTAGCATGATAAAATTAATAGAGTATTAAATATTTAATATGAGTTTGTTGTGTCACCACAAGGCAAGTATTAAGTATTTAAGATGTTAATTTATCACATTTGATGCTTATAAAGAAAATTGAACAATATTGTTTTGTTGTGTCACCACAAGGATGATATTTTCTTTTTTGAATATATGGAGTGCTAGGTTGACTTAACTCGATAATTTTGATTCTGGATGTGCCACCACTGATCAAAATAATCTAAGAGGCAAAATACAAGGAGTTGCATAGTTGATGTAATTGACAAAAGTTGTCTACCTATTTATTTATATATAGTTTGTTGTGTCACCACAAGGCTATATACATTTGAAATGGGATCCTTATTCTCACTAGCAAATCTTTAATTAGATTTTGCCGAACTATATAAGTGAGGGTAATATAGTTTGAAGAAAATAGTGGGAGATACCAATTTAAAACAAGACCTAATTTATTTTGGTAATTAATAAAAGAATGTATGTTAAAATGTTGTTAATTACAAATTCATTTACGTAATTTTACAATGTCTAAAATTACTATCATCACGGGTTATATTAGATGCTAAATTAACCGTAATCAATTAAACGGATTGGTTAAGGAATTTGAGAACTGTTCTCATAGTCTAAAAGCTATCTTATGTCCTTAATACGCCTATCCCTCAACGAATGTTGCGCATAATGCCTCCGAGGAAGACATTGCTACTTTTAGAAAGTGGCAAGATGATGCACAATTGAATCAATGCATCATGCTCAGATCTATGAAAGTAACGAGCTTCACACAAAGATGAAACTATAGATGCTCCTACTATATATTCCCCGCACATCAAGTAGTTGATGGTGAGGAAAGTAGGACCGATAGATATCGATATCTAAGGAACTCTTCCGATCTAGAATGAATCGATGACACTACAAGATGCATAAAAAAAGTCCTTAACATTATCAATTTGATTGATCAATTAGACAACGAGTTTTGTCATGGATGGAGAGTTGAGCCAAGATTTGATCTTGCACTCACTCCCTGGACTTCTTTCATTAATTGTTGTGAATTTTTCATATGAACAAGCTAGATATCAGCCTCGCTGATTTGCTTAACATATTGAAAAATGTTGAGAGTCACCTTCCAACCAAGAAAGACCAAGTCTTACTGGTAGGGGCCAAAGGATCTTCTGAAAAGAAGAACGATTCAAAGAAGGTAAATAGAAAGGCGTAAATAACGGATAATAAGAACAAAACCGATATGGATAGCAAAGGAGTTTGCTTCCAATCGCAATAAGCCCGACACCGAAAGAAATCATGAGAAGTATCTTGCAGAGAGGCTAACCAAAGAAGCTTAGTGAAGTTTCTATTATAAATACAATTTTGTTCATAATTTAAAATAAATTTTTCTTTAAGTCAAGGTTCTACTTGGGTATAAGATACCGACTTTGGTTATCATAAATATAGATTTATGAAGGACCAAGCGTAAGTAGAAAGTTAAACAAAGATAAGTAATCCTATGTGTGGAAAATGAAGCAAAGGTTCACGCATTAGCTATAGAAACTTATAGTTTAGCATCGCTTACGGGCAAATCTATTAAGTCAATAAGTTGTTATTGTATTCCAGCTTTGTTAAAAATATTATTTCCATTTTATTGTTGGACAATGAAAACTTTGGTATTATAATTAAGAACAATTGTTGTTCTATTTATAATAATAATGTTTTGTATAGAATCGAATATTACTTAATAAATTTTGTATACTGACTTACATGAAAATAATTTTGCATATCGAACAAATTAGTATAAGAAAAGGAGATGATCATTCAAAGAGTTGAATGTGTGTATTTGCTAAAATACAAGTGTGAATTATTTGAAAGGTTCAAAGAATTCGTAAGTGAAACAAATTGGCAAAAGTATTAAGATTCTTTGATTAGATCAAGGGATAAATACTTGTGCAATAAGTTTCTAGATCATCTCAAATAGTTTTCTCATAGTGGACACATCCCGATATGCAATAATTGATTGATGTATCCGAAGGAAAATCGCACTTGTTGGACATGGTGCGTCCCATAATGATTTTACCGATATTCCAAAGATCCTTCAGATAATGTCCTAGAAACGGTCG